>JAIGNY010002375.1:0-2500 GCA_020152595.1 Chiridota heheva | reverse complement strand
TGATGATGATGATGATGATGATGATGATGATGATGATGATGATGATGATGATGATGATGAACAGCAATAACAATGAATAACTAAATAATGAACAATGAACAATAACAACAATAATTATGATAATAATAATAGCCGAACGACGAACCGATCGACCAAGCAACTGACCTGCCGACCGACCAACCAAACGACCAACCAACCGACCAACCAACCAACCGACCAACCAACCAACCGACCAACCAACCGACCAACCAACGACCAACCAACCAACCAACCAACCAACCGACCAACCAACCGACCAACCAACCGACCAACCAACCGACCAACCAACCGACCAACCAGCCAACCGACCAACCAACCAACCGACCAACCAACCAACCGACCAACCGACCGACCAACCAACCGACCAACCAACCGACCAACCAACCGACCAACCAGCCGACCGACCAACCAACCAACCGACCGACCAACCATCCAACCGCATCTTAGCATGATTTTGTGATTTCACCACTCCCCCCCCCCCCCTCCCCCCTTCCCCCCATACACGCACACTTTTGGCTGGGAAATCCCACCCATGGATCATGAATTTGCGACACGATCATTTGCACTTAGCCGGCTAAAACAATACATGTTTCACGCAATATAGAACAATTGATAACAGACTCACTCCTCCTACCCCCTCACCCTCCCTCTTTACCCCACACCATCACAGTCACCTGTAACGTCTTCAGAGATTTCAGCTCACCTGTAACGTCTTCAGAGATTTCAGCTTGCGGACACAGTACTCTTTTAAGTGCCAAACGCAGTACTGTAGAACAGTGTGTGTGGGGCCAGGAGGTCCAGGTATAAAGCATTGGTAACGGTTAGGGGTAGCCCTCGGAAGCACTGGAGGTTTCTTATTTTTAGTGCCGCCACATTTCCTAAAATCAACATCAACTTCGAAAATGTAATTGACAAAAAAAGGAGACAATTTTAAAGCCTCAGACTAAGATAAAGTATTTGGATTACACAAATGCCCCTAAAAATTGAGAAAATTTGGGCAAGAATGTGGAGTTAATTCATGGGTAAACACCTGGTAGGCTGGGTCCAGGGGCGAAGCATACAACTCAACGTTCGAAAATTTAACTGGTGAAAAGAAGACGATGTTTAATTCTTATGTTACAAGTCATGTTGGTTACCATTTGCAGACAGATGAGAAATTTCCCCGCAAAACTGAGAAAATTCGGGTAAAATTGTGGAGTTAATGGGCGAATCCGTGGTAGGGGTCCAGCCCTGGAAGCTCTGAATTGTGTTTTGTTTTGATGCCCCAAAATTGCCCATTTCATCGGAATTCAAGATGTAAACATGTGTGGTATATTTCATATGTCCCAACTGTTCAACCTGGGAATCAGTATCATGCCGAGTAGAGAAGAGATGATTCTGATATCTAGAAGATTTGGGAAGAATTCCCATAAATCTCTTAAATAGCTGCAGGGCGGCGGAAAATACTGGGGGCACAGAACTTTAGGGACACTTTTAGACTGACGTATTTTAAAAGCATGTACGAAAGCATTATAGATTTAGGGAAAATTGTCCATGTACCCCCCTTCCCCCCCTTCTCCCCACCCCCACCCTACGCTACGAGAATACTTCGAATCTTACATCGGTTCAAAAATTATGGTGACGTTTTTTACCTTATTTGTAATTTGCAGGTACTTAGCAACTCCCTGGTACGACGGTACAAACACTATTTTTCATTGTCAATTCAATTCAGATCAAGATAAGCCTTAAATCAAACTTCAGGAAAATTTGAGAAGGTTATGATAAAACAAGAGCGCTTGGTCAGTTGATGTGGTGGGAACGTGTGCCACTTGATTGACAGGTCACGAAGAGTTCTTATTAATGGTGCAGTTTACAGTTTAAGATCATAAACACCACTTGTAACCTTCTTCCATGGAAGAAGGTTACAAATGGTGTTCCTCAAGGTTCTGTGTTGGGTCGGCTTCTTTTCTTAATCTTCATTAATGATATTGATGTTTCCGTTGGCTCCATGATTTGTAAATTTGCTGACGACACTAAGCTGTACAGTGTACAGGATTGTTGATGATGCTAGGGATTCTTCGCTGTTGCAAAGTGATCTGGATAAGTTAGTTTTTGGTCCCAAACGTGGCAGATGTCATTAAATGTTGATAAATGCAAAGTTATTTATTTTGGTTAGAACAAATTTGGTTTTGATTACTGCATGAATGGTTCTGTGTTGATGAAGAAAGGGATCTAGGTGTTGTCGTTACTATCAATCTGAAACCTAAACAGTGTGCTTTAGTAGCTGCAAGGCAGATGCTTAGTTTCATTAGCATAGATTCCTGCTTTCTGAGTAGAGAGGTCGTTCTTAATTTGCTTAAGCAGTTAGTCAGGCCCCACTTGAGTACACGCTTGAGTTGAGACGAGTACGTGGCGATATGATTCAGGTTTTTAAATTCCTATATGGTAGTGACGCTTTGACTTCATGCTATTTCTGGCATAT
>JAIGNY010002368.1:0-16376 GCA_020152595.1 Chiridota heheva | reverse complement strand
TGCACATCCCTACCACTTTTAGTATGAAATTCCCCTCCCCACCCCTGCCCAACCCGGGAGTTTATTTCCCTAATATGCATAGCATATTGTATAATGGTATATCCTGCTTTTTACATTTTTCATGGCAGAAGTTTCCCCTGATACCCCCATACGTCACTGCTTGCCCCCACTCTTCGGCATAATTAATCAATACATAGTGTTGTGAAAAACACTGTCCCTTACTTTGTGTGTTTGTGGAGGTAAAGTATGGCCCTACAAGCAGACAAGGCTGCATACATCAATACATTCTGATTATTAAGTAGCATGTTAACATGTCAGGATCATAGCCGAGATCAGCACTCCAAAAACTCTTTGAGGGAGGGGAGGCGAGATGCGGGTATGTGTGTATAGGTGGTTGAGGGAATTGAATGTATGCTACCTTTAGACTTTGCGCCAACTGGCCAAAGTTAGTAATTTTCCAGAACATTCCCTGAAAAAGGATGCCATACTGAAGGTAATATCATACAATTACTCATTGGCGTATTTTCGAGTTAAGGTGGGAAAAATAATGATGTGACTGGTGATAATCAAGTCTATTGTTGTTACTTGTATTATTTTGCTCGGTATACATCAATAAGTGTCGAGGATGAAGAACTTATGGGGCTCAACAATTTTCAGTATGTGATTTTCTTTAAATGAAATATTCAGTAACAGACTCTCCAAATGAGGGACATGGTCCCGTGTCCCACACTGGCTACTGGCCTGCTTAATGTTTTGCAATTTCCCTTATATAAGTTTTTGTGTCAGTTTTGATTTCCCATAGGCAGATAGGCACACTAATTACAAACAATCAAGTCAAAGATTATTTGACTGTGACTTGTCAGTAGTGTCGGGTCAAACACAAGCAATGGAACAAAAATTTGTTGTGAATAACAAGCAGGCAGGCAGGGGGGCGTAACTTAAGGGGCAATTTCAATATTAATATATATTTCGTGGGGCAAAACATGGTATTGAAGAGAAATGGAGGGGTCCGTGCCCCCCAATAATTTTAAGAGGGTGGGGGCTCCCAATAAGTTCAAGGGGGTGGGGGCTCCCAATAAGTTCAAGGGGTGGGGGAAGGACCCCCCAATAATCGTTTGTAATTTTCATATTTTTGGTATATTTCTTATGATAGCCTAGTTCATGCAGTCCACAATTACAACCTTCAATTATGCAAAACAAAAACTTGGAAGTTTTTGTAACACATTTTCTGTAATGGGCCCCTTGACTAGAATAGAAAATGTCCAGTCATATGGTCATTACGTTTGATCAATGACAACTCGCCTCCCTGGCCTGGTTCTAACACGTTATAAGCGGGCTTTACTGGATATTGGCGCTATTGACTATTAACCTATACCTGAAAACGGATATATTTATTTTCTACTACATTTTGGAAAGTTATGTTGCTTACTTGAATCATAAAGCATGGGTAAAATCATAATTATATTCAGACCTACAATTGTTCTTTATAAACTAAAAGCTGCCCGTTTCATTTGTTTTTAAATAACCTACATTAAACAGCAGACTTTTTGGAGAATATTATGAGTTTGAATATATTTATTTATTTATTTTTATGCATGCCGGAAGCCAGGACTTTAAAACGGGCTCGTTTTTTCGTATAAAAGGGCACTTCATTCCTGCACCTCGAAAGAATTAAACGGGAACGCGACGTTTTACATCAGGCTTTTCCCCGAGAGAAGGCTATGGATTCATCAAATGGTCATAACCGTTCCAGTATTTCAAAAGACACTTTCTCTGAAAAAGGGCGTTCTTCAGAGAAAAGTTTGAAAATGTAAAATAATCTATTAGTAATATATTTACACTTTGTGTGATATTGTATTTATTATAGGAACTAAGACACCGAGAGATAGAGAGGGAGGGGCGGGATATATCAGCTTCGTTTTAAAAGTTAGACAAAAATGTATACATGAACATAGTAATTTACTGGAAGCTTATCAAACATTTTTCTTTTAGACTTCATATATTTTACAAAGAGTGACCATAAACTGATAAACCTATATCCTGATATCCATACACAGAAACGTGAACAATAAAACATTATATGTCCACATTATGCGTTTTCATGATTTTGTTTTTTGTATATTATATCTCTCTTTGACGTGAATTTTGACTTGTATAATAATGAAACTTTCTTCCTATACGTTGTGACGTACTTTTTTTCCCTTCAAATGTCAATTTTGCGAAAGCTTCCGTGAGCTTCGCCTCCTGGACCTCTACCAGGGCTTCGGTCCTGGACCCCACCAGAGTCCCTTTAGCGGGCCCATGGACCATGCCGAAAAGCAAGCGCTACGCGCTCGCAGTAACACCTTCTGTGTCACCTTAACAGACAATTTTTTTAATGGATTCACGCCTGTTCAGTGGCGTATAACAATGTTTCCTTCCGCCGCCGCTGTATGCTTCTTTGCAAAAACATACTTTTGTAAATTTCCTGGAATTATCTTATCAATTATTTTTTGCTAATTATATGACCGTACGAGCCCGTCGTAAAAGTGGGGAACGACAATGGACCTTGATAACATTATTTCTGAAAACATGAAAAATGTGTTAAAGGGATCATCATGGATGACTGGTCGAAGGTACTAGAAATTACAAAATTGACTAGAAATTTTAGATATCAGAGAATGGGAATCTTGTCCGATCATCTGGATATGAGAAACGTCTCTACTCGATTCGGGTTCGGAAACGGGGACTTATAAAAGATTATCACTTCCACACATGTTTACAATGCATGAGCCCCACATGCGCCATTTGGGGGCATCAAAAACGAGAAATATTCAGACCTACCCCTGGACCCCTACATAATTTTACCTGAATGTTCTCACTTTTCATGGAATATTTAATTATCCTCTGCCTGTATAGAAACGGTAAAACCTTATGCTTATTTGAGTAAATTTTCAACATGAGAACTTAAACTTGTATTCTTTTCATCAATTACATTAAGAAACTTTGTGTTGATCTTAAGCCATTTTAGGGCATCAAAACCAAAAAAACTTCAAAGATTCCGGGGATTTGCCCCTGGACCGCATAGTACCATGGGTTTCGCCCATAAACCCACTCCCCCTCCCCACTCCCCCTTTCCAATTTTGCTCGAATTTTCTTAGTTTTCATGGGGAAATTAATTCTTCTCTGCCTGTTTAGAAATGGTAAAACCTAATGCTTATCTGAGTAGATTTTTACTTGAGAATTTAAAATTGTCTTCTTTTCATCAATTACATTTTGGAACTTTGGCGAAAGAAGTTGATTTTATACCATTTTGGGGCATCAAAAACAACAAATCTTCAGAGGCTCCGCCGGGGTTTCGCTCCTATCGCCTATCAGCTTATAGACCCCAGACTATAAACTCCTGCATGGGCTTCGATCATGCATGAACCGCACAAATTTGCCCAAATTTTCTCAATTTTCACGGGAAATTCCTCTGCCTGTTTAGAAATGGTAAACCTAATGCGTACGAGTATAGGGAATTTGAAATTTACTTCTTTTTATCAAGTACATTTTTGAACTTTACGTTGATCTTATAATAAGCCATTTTGGGGCATCAAAAAACAAACAATCTTTAAAGCTTCCAGGGCTTTCCCTCTTAGGCCCCAATTAGGGAGTTGCCTCTTAGACCCCTGTGGGCTTCGCCCGTGCATGAATACCACAATTTAGATTTAATTCGAATTTACTCAATTTTCATGGTAATTTCCTCTGCCTATTTACACAGCCTTTGCAGGTTTAGAAATACTGACCCGTTCGTATCTGAGTAGATTTTTACATACGAATTTAAAACTTTCTTCTTTTCATCAATTACATTTTGGAACTTTGTGTTGATTTGAAGCCATTTGAGGCATCAAAAGACAAGAAATCTTCAGAGCGTTTGGGGCTTTGACCCTGCATGGAGTCCTTTCAAGGATCGCCCTGGATCTCGCCAGCCTGCTTGGCCCTTAAATGGGCACACGCTGTACGGCAGTTCCTCGCTTGGCACTTGAATACCGTCACCTACCCAAAATATCTAGCAACGTCACTGTGTGTGTGTGGGGAGGTGAAGGGTGGGGGCAGTGGCAGCACCAGGATTTTGGTCATGGGGGGGAAGCGAGAGCAAATTTGTCTCATGGGGGTAAAATCCAATAAATCGGACAAAATATGTCACTTTACAAAAAAGAATTGGGGGAAAGTGGGGGAAGGGAGAAAGCGATCACGTGCGGGGAAATTCCCCCACTCCCATGCCCACGTAGCACCGCCATTGCGGGGAAGGGGGTATGTTCCCAATTCTTCTATAGATTGTGTGATATTGTGATAATCCTGAGAACAATCTGATTAAATTGCTTGACTGCTTCAGGAATGTTGCTTCTAGGAGGGTTATTGTTTTGGGGGACCAGTTAATCTTCCAGACAGTGGTTTGAATCGTTGTACTAGTGATCCACATGGTAAAGATTTTCTGGAAATAGTATCCGACTGTTATTTCACCCAGCATGTGTTGTTTCCCACGCGTGGTAGTAATTGTCTTGATTTGATTTTTAGTAGTGAAAAAAGTATGGTTAGAAATGTGCTAAATAACGGTAAGGATATTAATAGAGATCATGACCTCATTAGTTTCGATCTGTATTGTTTCACCAAGGCTTCTCCAGCTAATAAACTGGTTTTAGAAATTAAGAATGTTGACTTTGCTGCACTTCAATATAATTTATCACTTGAATCGACTTCTTTGCTCTGTGAATTAGATCCTTCTAAAGCATGGGATGTTTTTCGAACTAAAGTTTTGGAGAGTGTAAACAGGTTTGTCCCATTAAAGAAATTCTGTAGGCGTAATCGGCCACTGTGGATGTCTCGTGAGGTTTTTCGGGCTGTTTGGAAAAATAAGAAGTTGTGGCGTTGTTATAAACACAGTGGAGTGTCCTGCAGAGCATGCTAGTATAAGGATCATGAAAAGTTCACAAAGGGTTTGATAAGAGATACTAAAGTTCTTCTGGAAAAACAACAACAACAAAAAACAACGTTAGTCTAAAGAGGTTAAGATTAAACCTAAGTCGTTTCATTCTTAAGTTCGCTGAAAGCAAAAAACCAAGGAGGTTATGGTCCCCTTCAGGGTAATGATAGTGTTATTATCAATAGTGGTAAGGATATGGCTGAGGTTTTGAATGACTACTTTGTGTCTGTTTTAACTAAGGAGTCCCTTGCTGATGATGTTGTGGATTATTTTAGTGTGCACTCTCCAGTATCTATTAAGGATGTTGATTTTTCAGTTGATGTTGTGTCTAAGAAGTTGAAGGGCTTAAATTCAAATAATGCACCAGGTCCAGATGGTATAGATCTTGCTGTCTAACGCGAGTGTTCTGATGTTCTTTCTGCTCCCCTGAGTATTATCTTTTCAAAGTGCTTTGATGTTGGTGTTGTTCTTAGTGATTGGAGAATTACTAATATCACTCCTACATTTTAAACAGGGTGACTACATTTTGCCCTGTAACTATTGGCCAGTGAGTCTTATTAGAGTTGTGTGCAAGGTCATGAAGTCCATTGTTAAGGATGTTGTACTAGATCATTTACTGGTCAATGGTTTGTTGAATTTGTCCCAGCATGGGTTCTTTACCTAAGATGTCTTATGTTTCTACTTTGTTGGATTTTCTTGATGATGTTACTAAACTAGTTGATTCTGGTCATAATGTGGATGTTATCTATTTAGATTTTCAAAACGCATTCGGCTTATGATGAAAACAAGAGCGCTTGGTGTGAAGGGAAAGTGTACCAGTTGAATCTACTTCCATGGTTGGATAAATTCTTGGTTAGTTGACAGGTCACAAAGAGTTGATGTTAACGGTGAAGCGTTTTCATGGAAGAAGGTTACAAGTGGTGTTCCTCGGGGCTTCTGTATTGGGTCCGCTTCTTTTCTTAATCTTCATTATATTGATGTTTCCCTTGGCTCCAGGATTTGTAAATTTGCTGATGACACTAAGCTATAGGCCAACAGGATTGTTACTGATGCTAGGGATTCTTCACTTTTGCAAACTGATCTGGATAAGTTATTTTCTTGGTCCCAAACGTAACAGATGTCATTCAATGTTGATAAGTGCAAAGTTATTCATTTTGGTCGAAGCAATTTGGCTTTTGATTACTGCATGAATAGTTCAAATCTTGGTTGTATCAAGGATCTGTGCTGTCATTACTAGCAGCCTGAGGCCTTCTAACCAGTGTCCTTTAGCAGCTGCAAGGGCAAATAGGATGCTTGGTTTGATTAGAAGAATTTTTTGTTTTCTTGGTAGAGAGGTTGTTCTTAATTTGTATAAGCAGTTAGTCAGGCCTCACCTTTAGTATGCTATTCAGGCTTGAAGTCCCTATTATGAGAAGGATAACTTCATTTGGAACAGGTTCACTATACTTATTTCCGAAGTAAAAAGAGTCTCTCCTATGAATCTAGGTTGCGAAACTGGCAAGAAATCATGGGTACTTTGCAACCTGCAGGACCCATAACAGGGCTTTGCCGACGATTTTGTCCGAATTTTTACGGGAAATTGATTTTCTGCCTGCTTAGAAATAGCCCAAATGCTTCTATCTCAATATATTTTAACGCTAGAATTTAATAAGTTTCCGCTTCCCAAAATTGAATTTCGTGTTTGGCTTTAAACCATTTTCGGGCAAGAAATCAAAGACACCCAGAGTTAGTAAAGAATTTATCAATGTTGACTTTGAAATTGTGAACAGAATTGGAGCTAACTACCCATTCAGACAAACCATTCCACTCATTAACAAATCTTTGCGAAAAACTAAACGACGAATATCTATCCGTGAGAATTCTTTGATCAACTTTAAACTCTTACCATGTGTCACATGAGGATTAACTGAAACATGCAAAAAATAACAGGAAGTCAAAGCATCACTACCAGATAGAAATGTAAAAGCCTGAATCAGATTTTCTCCCACCCCAAAAAGATATAAAAACAATCAGAAATCATATCTACTTACTGTGGTGTAGCGGTTATCATACCTGTTTACAGACCACGAGGCCCCGGGTTCAATCCTGGGGTGGGTAGACACGCCAGTGCACCACAACTGGTTATCAAAGGCCGTGGACATTGACTTGGTTGTCGATGTTATGTCTGTCCGTACGTCGTACCTGTGTTAGTTGATCAATGTACATTATTTTATGAGCAGGTGAAGTGATCTTCTTTACTCGGAAAGTAAATAAAACATCGATAATCTAAAAAAGGTGATTTAAAGCTACCGTACAATATTGGAAACAATTGTCAAATATTACGCAAGTGACAAATAAAATCGAGATTTTCAGCAAAGAACATTTTCTATAGCCAAAATGTCATCACATGCAGGATTAGAAACGCTCTATTCCACCGTTTCAGACCACTTTAAATCTCATTACGATGCTTTGGTGTGTTGTCTTCACTGGAATTTAGTCCAGTATGGATACAAGTGTACAGGCAATGGCGAAGAAACATCTGTGGTTTGTTGTTTATTGTTAGGCTACGAAATTTTCACGTACATACCTACACTAAAGCTCATGGTTAGGCCTAATACAAATTTTCATTTTCATGCTCGAGGCCTAGTGAGATAAACACCTCACCCAGTCATGTCAGTAGGGCACTACTTGCAAGTTGCAAGGCAAAACATCCATACTGAGTGAGATATTGCACAATACTCTCGTAACGTTGAAAACCACTCAGACAACAACAAATAACATAATAAATAAATAAAAATCGTTCTCAAAACTGATAAAAGCACTTAGGCCTACAACACTCACAAGTTATACTACAAGTTATGATTTTGATTTTATTAGTGTCTTGAAACTTTAAAGTATTTTTCAAATTAAGTTACAAATGAAATGATAAACGTTTTGTATGCAAAAAACATCTAAATTACGGAAGAAATGTCATTCCGATTACTTCAGAATTCCCTCACTTCAGGAAACGCTTACATAATTACAGTAGTGCATGTATCACCAGAGAGCGCTGGCAACTGCTATTTTAAAAATGTTTGTCAGCAAATGCACGCAGTGTTTGATTTAATGCTATACCCACGTTGACTTCACTGTCACTCTAATGTTCGACAACTTTTCAACTAATTAGATACATCCATCCAAGGCGCTGTTTGAAACTAAGTCAGTAGCAAAGTCTCTTATACAAAGCGCAACTTTTTCAGTTTTCTTTATTAAACTCACGCACAAAACTTAGGTGAACGTCTCAATATAGTGTCATTGCATATATCTATTTATTCTATATTACATAAAAGAGATTCATAAGGATAAAAGGCATTGTCAAAAGCTCACCCGTGATCGTTGTGGAAAGGGCTAGTTTTTGTAGTGCATAGTCAAAATTCTTTTACGCTTCTAAGTTCTATGATAAGCCAATGCAGCAGTTTCAACGTTATAAGGTATATAGCGTTTTCTAACTGTATAGCAGCCATGTAGCGGCTATAGCTATACTACATAACATAACAAGATTACTGGCTAAGAAAGGTTGGTCACCCCATAAAAAGCCCAAACTGACACCACCACTACCACAAAAAAAAAAAAAAATCAAAGACACCCAGAGTTAGTAAAGAACTTATCAATGTTGACTTTGAAAATGTGAACAGAATTGGAACTAACTACTCTCAGGCAAACCATTCCATTCATTAATAACTCTTTGGGAAAAGCCAAAACGCTGAATATCTATCTGTGAGAGCTCTTTTGTCAACTTCATATTGTTACCGTGCGTCACATGAGGATTAGCTCAAACATGCAAGAAATAACAGAAAGTCAAAGCATCATTACCAGATAGGAACTTCAAAACCTGGATCATATCGCCACATACTCTTCTTAACTCAAGCATGGTCAAACTAAGATTTTGCAACTCAGATTCATAAGAGAGATTCGTTAATTTGGGAATAAGTCTAGTGGCTCTTCGCTGAACTTGCTCCGAACTGAATTTATCCATCTCATAATAGGGACTCCAAGCCTGAATAGCATACTCAAGGTGAGGCCTGACTAACTGCTTATACAAATTAAGAACAACCTCTCTACCAAGAAAACAACAATTTCTTCTAATCAAACCAAGCATCCTATTTGCCCTTGCAGCTGCTAAAGCACACTGTTTAGAAGGCTTCAGATTGCTGGTAATGACAACACCTAGATCCCTTTCCTGATCAACACAACCAAGATTTGAACATTCATGCAGTAATCAAAAGCCAAATTGTTCTGACCAAAATGAATATCTTTGCATTTATCAACATTGAATGACATCTGCCATGTTTGGGACCAAGAAACTAACTTATCCAGATCAGTTTGCAAAAGTGAAGAATCCCTAGCATCATCGACAATCCTGTACAGCTTAATGTCATCTGCAAATTTACAAATCCTGGAGCCAACGGAAACATCAATATCAATAATTAAGATTAAGAAAAGAAGCAGACCTAATACAGAACCCTGAGGAAAACCACTTGTAACCTTCTTCCATGGAGATACTTCACCATTAACATCAACTCTTTGTGACCTGTCAACTAACCAAGAATATATCCAACTGACACACTTTCCCTTCACACCAAGCGCTCTTGTTTTCATCATGAGCCTGCCCAATGGAACCTTATCAAATGAGAAGGGTCTACAGCGCTTACATAGGTCAAATCCTTGGAGCAAGCAGGTAAAAAAAAATATGTTTCAAACCGCCCAAATAGGTTGCTACTTTCGGCGCCGCTCACGGGCTAGGGACCATGTGTATAACCCCTTCCCCTATTCTAACACATTCTACCATGTGCATATCATGTAATAACATATTGGATGGATTCGAGAAATAAAGGAATTTAGAGCCAATTTTACCATCAAAAAATCGGGAAAATATCCCCATTGACTTAACGTTGCAAATTTTTCCGAGAAAAAAACTATCTTAAACCGCCCAAATAGGTTGCTACTTTCGGTGCCGCTCACGGGCTAGGGATCATGTGTATAACCCATTCCCCTATTTTAACACATTCTACTATGTGCATATCATGTAATAACATACAAATATTTGATGGATTTGAGAAATAGGGGTCGTAGGGGTCAACTTTGCATCCCTGTGGGGGAGTTTTCTTGTATTTTGTGATGTTTGTCACGTCTAACGACGGGACTTGCATATAAACCGAATATAATACCAGTGAGTTACGGCTCTCAGTCTGAGTAACACCGTGAACGTATACGTGACTCCCTCAAATTAGAACGACAGGAAGCACCTTCTACCCACAGAATTCCACATCGTAGACCGGCCAGATGAACGCAGAGCGGACAAATTTTTCTTACGCGGGTGGGGTAGAGGCAAAGAGGTCAGGTCGAAGGCGTCTGAAGACTTTTGCAGACGAGTGGGGGGAAATGACAAAATTGGCCCTAAATTCCTTTATTTCTCGAATCCATCCAATATTTTAAAGTTATTACATGATATGCACATAGTAGAATATGTTAAAATAAGGGAAGGGGTTATACACATGGTCCCTAGCCCGTGAGCAGCGCTGAAAGTTGCAACCTATTTGGGCGGTTTAAGATAGTTTTTTTTCTCGGAAATATTTGCAACGTTATGTCAATGGGGATATTTTCCCGATTTTTTGATGCTAAAATTGGCCCTAAATTCCTTTATTTCTCAAATCCATCCAATATTTTGTATGTTTTTACATGATATGCACATAGTGAAATATGTTAAAATAGGGGCAGGGATTATACACATGATCCCTAGCTCGTGAGCGGCGCCAAAAGTAGCAACCTATTTGGGCGGTTTAAGATAGTAAAAAAAATTTTCTTCACACCAGGCTGTCAGATTTGACCCATTGAATCTCGGATTTAGCCTGTGTAAGCGCTGTAGCCCTACCTGTATCAAATGCTTTTTGAAAATCTAAATAGATAACATCCACATTATGACCAGAATCAACTTGTTTAGTAACATCATCAAGAAACTCCAATAAATTAGAAACAAGACTTCTTAGGTAAGAACCCATGCTGGGAAAAATTCAACAAACCATTGACCAGTAAATAATCTAGTACAACATCCTTAACAATGGACTAGACTCCATGACCTTGCACACAACACTAGTAAGGGTTCGCGCCATAGAGGCCTTATGGCCCGCTTGTATGACAGAGGCTGACCCGTCGCTGACCTACTCAAACACCCCAAACGCGATGCACACCTTGTTATGTTTACCAACACAACACAGACAAGTTCAAATGCCGTACTCTTTACGAACTCTAACTTTACCGTACATTCACCTAGGGTACGATAGGCTTAGTAATTAGATGTGTCAATGAACTTTTCATAATGACAAAGACCTTGAAAAGAAGTTCGGTCACGACGGATATTATTGTTTTTTGTTTTTTTTATATTTACTTTTTAAATACTCTTGGTAGGAAAATACAAATGCTTTTGAAAATTTATTAAGATGCTCTGTGAAAAAAAAGAGTAATTAGATTCATGTAGATAATGATTGGCATTAACAAAAATAGGACTATTTGGAGAGTGAAGAGGAACAAAACCAGCAACGATCACGATCGGTATGTTTATAATATTTTATGCGATTTATCAAAGCCTGTGAAACACTTTTAATGAAGGCCTTCTGACTACACTATAAGAGAACACAGATTGAACTTGCAAAAGTTTATATGCATATATGTGTAGCTACAAGTACATGCCACTTCAGGGAGTTGAATTCAAAACAAAATCGATATTTTCACCAACGAACCATGGGAAAACAAAAGAGATTTTCTTTTGTTGAGCTTTCGTGGAGTTAATCCCCATTCCTACGGAGAAAAACACAGAAAGCTCACACACATTGTACAGTACATTCAGTGTGTGCAAACTAAGAGTGAATGCGTGGAACGCGTGTTTCTTGTGTTGACATTGATTCAATAGGCAACTCTGTGCTATTTTTGGGTCGGACTCTGTCCGCGACTGGTCTACCGTCGGTCGGGTGACGGTCGCATAAAGCCTTTTTGACGAGGCCCCTAAGACTCACTGGCCTATTATTACAAGGCAAACTGTGGTCACCCTTTTTCAAAATAGGAGTGACATTAGCAATTCTCCAATCACTAAGAACAACACCAACATCAAAGCACTTTGAAAACTTAATGCTCAGGGGAACAGAAAGAACATCAGAACACTCGCGTAAGATAGCAAGATCTATACTATCTGGACTGGATGCATTATCTAAATTCAAACGCTTTAACTTCTTAGACACAACATCAACTGAAAAATCAACATTCTTAATAGATACCGGAGAGTGCACACTGAGATAATCCACAACATCATCAGCAAGGAACTCCTTAGTAAAAACAGACACAAAGTAGTCATTCAAAACCTCAGCCATATCCTTACCACTATTGATAGTAACACTATCATTACCCTGAAGGGGACCAACAACCCCCTTGGTTTTTTGCTTTGAGCGAACATAAGAATGAAACAACTTAGGATTAATCCTAACCTCTTTAGACTAACGTTGTTTTTTTGTTTTTTCAAAGAACTTTAGTATCTCTTGTCAAACCCTTTGTGAACTATTTATGATCCTTATACTAGCAAGCTCAGCAGGACACCCCACTGTGTTTGTAACAGCGCCACAACTTTTCCGAACAGCCCGCAAAACCTCACGAGACATCCACACTGGCCGATTACGCCTACAGACTTTCTCTAATGGGAGAAACCAATTTACACCCTCCAAAACTTTAGTTCCGAAAACATTCCATGCTTTAAAAGATCTAATTCACAGAGCAAAGAATCGATTCAAATGACAAATTATCTTGAAGTGCAGCAAAGTCAGCAATCTTAAATCTAAAACCAGTTTATTAGCTGGAAAAGCCTTGGTGGACAATACAGATCAAAACTAATGAGGTCATGATCACTACACCCTACCTTACCGCTACTTAGCACATTTCTAACCATACTTTCTTCACTACTGAAAATTAAATCAAGACAATTACTACTATGCGTGGGGGAAACTACACATGCTGGGTGAAAAAGCAGTCGGATACAGCTTCCAAAAAATCGTTACCATGTGGACCACTAGTACAAAAATTCCAATTAATGTCTGAAAAATTAAAGTCCCTAAAAACAATAACCCTCCTAGAAGCAACTTTCCCGAAGCAGTCAAGCAATTTCTGATTGTTCTCAGGACTAGAATTTGGTGATTTATACACAACACCAACAACCACTGAACTACCAACATCGCCATCAACAATAAGCTCACAGCATAGGCAATTCGAAAAACCAAACAGTCTCATATATACAATTAAAACTGTCTTTCACAAACAATAAAACACCACCTCCTCTAACATTGAGATTATCTATTCTGTCTTGCCTAAAAACTGAGTAACCTGGAATATGTACCTCTGAATCACTAATTTCACTATAAATCCAACTCTCAGTAATATTAATTATATTAAGTCTACTAGTTGAAACTTTAGCCAGAAGCTTATTGTGCTTCTTTAAAATGCTACGAACATTTGAAAACATAACCTTAATTCTACCACTAGAACAATTTCTATCCCCAGAAACATGACTGACAGGTCAGTTTAAAGTCTCAACCTCCGTGACTAGTTTAAAGGACTCAGATCCTTAATTGCCCTATTGATACCCCTAGCAAGAACAGGAGCACCTTTCCTAGTTAAATGCAAACCATCTCTTATGAACCAATCAACCTGAGATTCAAACTTATGCCACAAAGTTACAAAACCGAACTCAAACAGACGACAAATACTCTCCAGCCAACTATTGATCAACAACATCTTATCTATCATGAAGGAACTACCCCTACGCGGCAACAGACCAACAACTAGGACCCTACAACCTGTGTCCTTCAATTTGAATAACAAATCCATGAAACTACGCCTAACAGAATCAACATTTCTCCTTGAAATATCATTTGTACCAATTGAAACTACGACAGTATTTTCACCCTAACATAAAGTCTCAACATGAAAACTAACATCATCAACCCTATAATGGGATGTTATCTGACTAATTTTCATCAGGCCTGTCACAAGTCGTGCAAGTCTGTAGGCCTACTAAGTAGCTGTGTTGATATTGAAAGAGCTAAAGAAATCGTGTTATTAGACTCCACTAGTCTAGAGAGTACAGTAGTTAGTGTAATGGAATCATTTACTGTCATTCAGCCACTTTCTTTCATTTTTGAAAGGTTTGTTGATATTCTGTGGTTTTTGTTGTTTACCTCATCATCATCTCGTCTCACAAAGATTTTTTTTTTTTAAATCTTTATTTAATCGTTACTGAAAATGATGAGGAAGTCTCTTCCAGCTAAAATTTTATTGGGGAGTCGGACATGGCAAAGACTCAAAATCTTTTGGTCAGATTTTACTCCACAACTTTAAAGAATTATGATGGACATTTAAAAAACAAGGGATTTACGAAAGAAAATACCTGAAATACATCACAAAATTTGCATGAAATATGCAAATTGATGCCTGGAATTTAAAATTGGTCAATCATCTGACCAATCTTGATGAAATGTATTCATACATTGATGGTTTTTGATAGATTTCACATAATTTAGTTGCCTCTGACAGTTATGCACTTGTCAATTGTGTTACTTCACCGGACATGGTGAGTCATTGCACCAAAGTGGGTGGACAAAACATGTAAATTGATGCACCCCTCAGTCACTTAGTGACTGACATTTTTTGTGAAATGACATACCTCAAATCAATCACCTCTGTACAGAGTCAATGGGCCTGAAGTAAATTGACCCACCCCAGAGTCACTCTGGTGACAGACAATTTGGTACAATGACACATGCACATGTGAGTCACTGTTTCATATGTCAATGACTCATCTTTGACTGACATTGCCAGGGGTAGTAGGGGTGTGTCATAATACAACTGACAAGTGCATTACCCATGTACCAATAGTAATATTTAAAAATTGAGACGCAATGACTTACTTTGAGCAACAAATACACTTCCTTACTGACTTTCTCTGAAGTATCGGTTTTGCATTTGACAAATCTTCTTTAGTTATTTGATAATGTGTAAACATTTTGTTGACTTTGTTTGGAGTTTGATTTAAATCACTTAAGAAACCTAAGAAGGAACCTAAATTACAGACCAACCTGTTAAAAACTGATCCAGACATAAAAGAGCGATTATCAGTTTCAGTAAAAACAAATTCCAAGAAAGCCTTACTGAGGCTGATGAAATGTGGCAAAAATGAAAGATTCAGTTACAGAAGCAATGAGTGAACAGATTCCAAAACAGGCAAAGAAGGATCACAAAAGTGGATGACCCAAGAAATCCTGGACTTAATGGAATTAAGATGGTTAGCAAAGGATGATGATGAAAGATATCATGAAATAAACAGAGTAGTAATGAAAATATGCAATGAAGCCAAAGAAACCTGGATCAATCAACAGTGCAAAGAAATTGAGAATACACGTAACATAAACGGTAAATACATGCATGAAAAAGTCAGAGAATTAACAAGTAAACATACCTGTACACAGGTTGCATTAAATCAAAAGGTGGTACCAGCCTCATGGACAAAGAGGACATCCTACACCGATGGTCAGAATACATCGAAGAACTCTTGGATGATAACAGAGGAGAAAAACCTACCATTAAAAAGAACATGGAGGGCCCACCAATGCTAAAGGAGGAAGTGCAAAGAGCCATCAGTAATATGAAACAGGGCAAAGCATCAGGACCTAAAAAATGCCAATTGAAGTTTTTAAGGCTCTTGATGATGTAGGCATTGAAACTATAACTAGGCTTTTAAATATGATATATGATACAGGAGAGATACCACCAGATATGAGCAAATTTATCTTCATAGCCTTACCGAAGAAACCAGGTGCAACAGAATGTGAACTACACCGGACCATTAGCTTGATGAGCCATATCACCAAGGTCTTGCTTCGTGTATTAACTAATGTCCAGGATGAGAAATAGTATCCGGCCAGAAATTTCAGAAACACAATCTGGTTTTGACACAGTGCTTATAGCAGAGTCAGAAGAACAACTGCAGTCTCTTATGGATAAAGTTGTAGCGGAAAGGGAAAAGAGAGGTCTGTTTCTAAATGTAAAGAAACCAGAATGTATGGTGGTTTAAAAAAAAGCCATCAACCAATTATGTAGTATACGAAGCCAAGGAGAAATAATTAAACAAGTACAACACTTTAAGTACTTGGGCTACACATTAACATCAGATAGTCGGTGCATTAATGAAGTTAGAAAATGCATTGCAATTGCCAAAGACATGTTTACAAAAATGAATCCAATTTTGAAGAACAGAAATATTGGAATGGACACGAAAGTCTGCAATGTCTATTCCAGACTCAGCTCCTAGAGAAAGAAAGAGAGTAAACAATTTAGCAATAAGTACTTGTACGTGGTCAAATGGTTCCCATATGGGAAT
>JAIGNY010002367.1:7500-12500 GCA_020152595.1 Chiridota heheva | reverse complement strand
TCACAGGAGATCTAATCTTTTTTGTATCTCCAAAGACGCCAATTTACTCAGTGGTACGTGTTTTTCACGCTACCCTTACGCTATTAAAGATTTTACGTTCGGTACATTTTCTCGGGTTTCTAAACATTTTCAGATATTCATTTTTCTGATCACATTTTTTGAACGAAGGGTCGTAGGTACATCCCCCGAAGGGGCGTCTTGGTGTAAGTGTATATGTATGCATTCATATAAATTTTTACTTTTCAGTGAAAACGCCAAGCGGCGATATAAATCAATTAATCTCAGAGTTTCTACTTAAGCCATGGCCACCTTCTCGATAAGATTACTGAGTCGTGGAGGCCTGTGTTTGTAGTTTACTGTGTTAACTTTTTCCTGAATAAACTCTGGAGGCCTTTGACTCAATAGATTACTGAGTCGGCATAGCCACGGGTCCGGTAGTTCAGACGTAAGTTACCTGAGTCTATATATTAATAAGGTGAGTGGCGTCCTAAAGAAGACGTCAACTCAGAGTTTCTAGTTCCTACTTACGCCATGGCCACCTTCTCGGTAAGATTACTGAGTCGTGGAGGCCTGTGTTTGTAATTCACTTTGTTAACTTTTTCCTGATTAAACCCCCTGAGGCCTCTGACTCGATATAATACTGAGTCGGCAAAGCCACGGGTGCGGTCTATCAGACGTAAGTGACTTGAGTCTATGTAATGATAAGCTAAGTGGCGTCCCAAAGAAGACGTCACTTAGAATAAACCACTATAAAACAGCGCCCCCTTCTCGATAAGATTACTGAGTTGTGAGTGGCGCATATTTTTAGTGAGTACACCCTTTGTACACCGCTGTGGTCCACGGTTCCGCGTTAGGGACCGGTAGAGCCATGTAAAGCCGGCGCCCAAAGAGGTTATACGTGAGTTAAAAGGGATTTCACGGGTCCTTTCTGGTCCGTACGGCTTCGATGATCGTATCCATACGGCTCCATGTCCCATGTTCACGGCTCCGTACGGGTCCGTGACGGCTCCGTACGGGTCCATTGGACGGTTCCATACGGCTCCACGGTCCGTGTTTACGGCTCCGTTGGTCCATTGGACGGTTCAATACGGTTCCACGGCCCGTGGTTACGGTTCCGTACGGGTCCATTCGACGGCTCCACGGCCCGTGTTTACAGGTCTGTTTAACGGCTGGACGGTTCCATATGGCTCCATAGCCCACGGCTCCATACGGCTCTGGTGAACGGATCCGTACCGCTCCATAATTTTGTAACGGGATAACGTACACCGTACGATTATCCCGGAAATACACCCACTAGCTGCAAAGCTACGTAGTCAGGTGACAAGTGACAATCTTCGCAAAAAGTATAGCATCACGAGAGCTATTTTCTTCTTGGTCCCGTAGCCATTACCTACGCAGTTCTACGGCCGTGTGAACGCCAATGATAAGATTGTTCGCGTTGAAGGTTACAGTTCCGCAATTATTTTCACCAGTATCATGGACACAAAGGACAGGTTCCCAGTGTCGGTGCGTTACGCACCCATGATGTCCCGCGATGCATAGCATGCAAACGCTTCTCTAAACCTTACAGATCCGGTGAACGGGTCCGTACGGCTCCAGAGTTTTGTAACGGGATAACGTACACTGTACGATAAACCCGGAAACAGACCCACTAGCTACGTGGTCAAATGATAAGTGACAATCTTCACAAGAAGTATAGCATCACGAGAGCTACTTTCTTCTTGTTTCTGTAGCCATTAGCTACGCAGTTCCGCGGCCTTGCGAACTGCCTCAGTAAAATTTTCCGCGTTGAACGTTACAGTTCCGCAATATTTTTCATCAATATCGTAGACACGGAGGACAGGTCCCCGAGTGTCAGTGCAACGCGCCCAAGACGTACTGCGATGCGTCGCGTGTAAACGCTTCTTTAAGTTACGCTTGATGATATTGATAACAAAAAACCGTGTACACCGCTGTGGACCACGGTTCCGCGAAAGGACCGGTAGGCTTACAAGAGGCGGCGCCCTAAGTGGTTATACGTAAGTTACTAACTTTTTTACGGCTCGTTGTACAGCCTTTAAATTACTTTTACGGGTCCAATTGGGTCCGTACGGCTCCGGTGATTGCTTCCATACGGCCCACGGCTTGTTTCCACGGCCCCGTAAGGGTCCGTAACACAGCCATACGGCTCCGTACAGTTTCGTAATCAACAACATTTGGTTCCATACGGCTCCGACGAATGAGTCCGTACGGCTCCATAGCTCTTTAGCGGGTTAACGTACAACGTATGATACACCCGAAAATAGACCCTTTAGCTATGAAGCTACATGGTCAGGTGATAAGTAACAATCTTTACAAGGAGTATAGCGTCACGAGAGTTATTTTGTTTTTGTTACCGTAGCCATCAGCCACGCAGTTCCACGTCCGTGTGAGCTACCTTAGTAAGATTTCCGCGTTGAACGTCACGGTTCAGCAAAATGTTTCTCCAGCTTCATGGATACGAAGGACAGGTCCCCGCCGTATGCCAGTGCATTACACACCCAGGATGCCCGGCAATGCGTCGCGTATAAGCGCTTCCTTAGGTTACGAAGTTTAGTGGTCGGGTGATAAGAAAACCATCTCCATGAGAGGCGTATCATCACGAGAGCTATTTTCTCCGTGTTACGTAGTTCCACGACTGTCCGAACTACACTGAATATAGTTTTCGCGTCGAACGTGACGTTCCGCTCAAATTATAAGGATATTAACGCGGCTTAACGTACAACGTACGGTAACCCTGGGAGTACCACAACTTTACGGACCCTTTGAACGGCTCTGTACCGGTCCCTACGGTTCTAAGACATGAGTCTACGAGTTGAAGACACTGCATTACAGGTCCATACAGTTTCGTAGCTACACTCTACAAACCCTTGCAGCTCCATTGTGCGGCCCCGTACGGGCCTTCACGTTCTCAGAGCCAAGCCTTGCACGGCTCCCACAGGACCTGCACGGGATAACGTACAACGTACGATTAACCTGGGTAACACAACTCGAGATAATGCGACCAATAGCCGGGTGCTACAGAGTTCCGCGGTCGTCATTCTTACCGAGACGCGTATAGCGTTTGACGGCAGTCTCCCACACGTAGCCACCAGCTACGCTGCTCCGTGGTGAACAGATACAAATGGAGTTAACCGCATACACCAGCAGCGCAATTGCGTAGTAGGCGACCAGTAGCCAGGAGCTACAGAGTTGGTGCGGCCGTTATTCTTACCGGGACACGTAATGAGTACGATGGTAGTCCCCCCTTTCACACGCAGCTACCAGCTTCGTATCTCCGTAGTGAAACAAACAGAGTTGTATAGCTTGTATAGCTTGCGTAGCACGTAAACTCCTCCATATCCCACACGGCTTCAGCATATTTTTAGCTATTCCAACAGGAACGCGTACTGAGTACGACTTTACTCCCTCACGCGTAGCCACTTACTCAGTGGCCCCTTGGTGAATAAAAGTATACTGAGGTAAAGGCTCATGTAACACATGTAGTACCTTAACGCTATCGTAAGCCCAGACGGTTCTTTTGTACTGATAGCTATTACGTTGGGGACACGTACCAGTACCAGTTGTCCCCCTCGCGTAACCACTAGCTTTGTTGCTCTGTGGTGAACAGAGGCAAACTGGGCGGACGGCTAGTGGAATTTACTGGGGTTAGCGACTCATACAGTTGACGTAGTACGTTAAACCCTTTGTCAAAATTAACTCATGAAGGATATTTTTCTTGACATAGGTGGCCTTTTGATGGACAATCTAACGATCAGGGTAGCTATTAAAAAACAACAGCACGTATAGTTCATACTATACTTTAACACCTTCTTAAAGCAGTTCCACGAGGCTTGCAGCCTGTTGGTTAACTACCCGTACAGACATACGGTATTAGTTTTCTCCACATCCGTAGCCATAGGCTCTACAGTTCCACGGTTGTATCTATACGTCGTACGTTAACACTTTTTCCAATCAACTTCATATACAAGTTTCGCTATTGATAGGAGTGGCCTAAAATACGCGGTTCCTCAACTGCTACAGTTTTCAGACACCGTTTCGGTGCCGTAGACAATGTCTTACGGCTCCGCGGTCTTACGACCTAAAACCGTCTCGCAGCTACATAGCCTTACACGGTTAACAGCCCTTTTTGTATACATTTCATATTAACGGCCTGCCTTTTAATTCGCTAACTATGGTTTAGTTCAGTAAAGTTTAAACAAACTTTGCTCAAGGTCAGCAGTCTTATTTGCCACGTTGCCGCTCAATCACTGGGGCGCCACAGCTCCGCTGTTGTATGAGCTTTATACAGAGATAACGGCCCGAAAAGTGTACGACGTACGTTAAACTTAAGTCAGAATTAACTTATCAGTGCTATCAGCCTAAATAACTCTTCCCGCTTAGAGCATATCACCCTGGGCGTTTCGCCGACGTTTGGCATTTCGCTCATTTTTTCCCCCGGTTTTCTCCACAAAGGAGCAGATCACGGAGTAGGGACAGAGAATGAAGCGGGGAGCACTAATGGGAAGAATTTAAGTTCCATTAATGGGAGAACGTGTCCTTCCTTCATGGACGTTCTTTACGTCCAGACTTCCGTCTTGGAACACACAGGCCGTGGAGGAGAGGCTGTTGCCTCCCACACGACCGGGCATCAGCGATCGATGCGTATTTTGACACCCCAGGAGAGTCATGGAGAAGAAGGTGTTGAAGTCTACCCTCGAGCTAAAGATGGTCTCATTTAGTACTCCCGCTTTACACGTTTAGTCGGTGGCCACAACCGTTTGGTGGTGGTGCAGACGCTCCAACCTGTTGTGAGGAACGAAGTTTCCACCCGTCAGACTTTTACCGTCAGTGCCGACGGATGCGTCTTGATCGAGGTAGGGGCACATTTCATGTGACCCCCTATGACAGAAACTTGGACAGGTACTTGGCCTTTTTTACAGGCAGTATGCCGGGCATTTTTCACCTTTTACCGCTAGTGCTGAGCAAGGCAGTTCAGATTC
>JAIGNY010002367.1:0-2500 GCA_020152595.1 Chiridota heheva | reverse complement strand
TAGCTCCGTATCATTTGCATAATGTTTATTTCGGAAAGATTTTGTGGTTGTTATATCTAAATTTAAAAGAGCCCCCGCTCATGCCTTTGTATGAGTGGCTTGTGGTGTTGTGGTGCACTGCCTTGTACAGAGAAATTGCTTATCAAGAGAACAAAGCTGGTATCGAAATCTCGTCACCAAAGTGCACTGAAGCGTGCAAGACAGAGAGAACCAAGCTATGTTCAGTACCACACTTGCCTGATGAACGCGAGGAGACGTGAAACTTAAAGTAGCAAGTCTAGATTCGTTGTCATTAATATTCAAGCTTTGCCTTGTGTATTGAGCACTCTATCAACCAGAATTATCAATCAGTCCAAATTAGCAATACATTAGCTACTCATGAGTTTCGTGAATAGTTTAACTATTCATCAGGCAATATAAGGCATGACAAGACAAAGACATTAAACGAACAGATGAACCTGAAGAGGAACCTACTATCTTACATTCAAGAGAAGGAATTTGCTTGCAGGAGATTAAAAACTGATCATTTACAGGACAAAGACAACATATGCATGCTGTTACTTGTATCGCTTGATGAGTGGAACTATCCACGAAACTTCAAAGTAGCGATATGTACAAATACACTATGTATTGCTGATTTAAACTGTTCTCTTTCTCTGTTTTTCTCTCTCCTCTCTCCTCTCTACTCTTTACTCTCTCCTCTCTACTCTCTCCTCTCACCTCTCTACTCCCTCTTCTTTGCTCTCTCCCCTCTACTTTCTCCACGCTCCTCTCTACTTTCTACTCTCTACTCTCTCCTCTCTACTCTCTCCTCTCAACTCTCCACTCTCTCCTCTCTACTCTCTCCTCTCTACTCTCTCCTCTCAACTCTCCTCTCCACTTTCTCCTCTTTACTCTCTCCTCTCTCCTCTCTACTCTTTACTCTCTACTCTCTCCTCTCTACTCTCTCCTCTATACTTTTTCCTCTCTACTCTCTCCTTTCTCCTCTCTCCTCTGTACTCTCTCCTCTGTACTCTCTCCTCTCAACTCTCTCCTCTCTACTTTCTACTCTCTCCTCTGTACTCTTACCTCTCAACTCTCTCCTCTCTACCTTCTACTCTCTCCTCTCTACTCTCTCCTCTCTCCTCTCTACTCTCTCCTCTCTACTCTCTCCTCTCTCTTCTTTTTTCTCTACTCTCTCCTCTCATCTCTCTCCTCTCTACTCTCTCCTCTCTTCTCTCTCTCTCTCTACTTTTTCTCCCTCTCCTCTCCCCTATCTCCACTCTCCTCTCTACTCTCTCCTCTCTACTCTCTCTCTACTCTCTTTTCTCCCCTCTCCTCTCTTTCCTATCTCCACTCTCCTCTCTACTCTCTCCTCTCTACTCTCTCCTCTCTACTCTCTACTCTCTCCTCTCTACTCTATCCTCTATACTCTCTCCTGTCTACTCTCTACTCTCTCAAGATGGACATATGGAGGTAAAGTGGCTTTATATTATACGAAACTCTTTTGGTTTATCTACTACAGGTATTAAGTAAATGTTTGTTCATATTAAGAGTCTGCCGAATTGTTATGTTATTCGAGACCCCATT
Source organism: Chiridota heheva (assembly GCA_020152595.1). Taxonomy (NCBI): domain Eukaryota; kingdom Metazoa; phylum Echinodermata; class Holothuroidea; order Apodida; family Chiridotidae; genus Chiridota; species Chiridota heheva. The sequence goes on along the minus strand of JAIGNY010002367.1, from coordinate 931 downwards.
AAGTATTGTTTCAATCTTTCTCAAGGAATGAAGAACAGCGAATGCCGTTTCCTGCCAGAGACTTGGCGAAACACTTTTCCAGTATGTTTGGACAGTGGTGGAACTGCACACGATTGTTTCCTTCCAGCTGTTTCACAGTGCAATAGTAAGCTTAACATATTTATATACATTTAATACATTCACATAATCTGATGACTGTTATACACAATTATTTTTCGCTCTATCTGACTGATAAGGCCGCTATGGAGATATCCAGGACTTAGTTTCTTTCTAATTTATGTAGAAATGACAGGCAGACGGGTGGAAATTCGACAGAAGAAAGTTGGGGCAATCACTTTCATTTTCTCAATATTTATACATTTATTGTAAAGAACAAAAGCTTTTTCGCTAAAATTTCGCTGGAAATAAGTTGTTCGTTTAAAATTCCTCAGGTGGTAAATTACGAAGTTATCCTACTGGATTACTACTTCGCTGGCATATCCATTGTGTTTTAAAACCACATACTCTCATGGTTAAAACTTCTGATAAAAGTGAGCTTTTAACAGTAGACTGTCTATTTAATTGGTCGGAAAAGTGACCTGATATCATCAGACCGCATAGCAATCACACGCATTTACCCCGTATTGGAGTGAATACAAAGTGACCAGCAGTGCTTGTTTACATGCCATACGTACCGCACACAGTAAACGCATACGGACTTGCCCACGTGTATCGCGCAAAGATTTGTATTTCACTCCAGCAAATGACGTCTTCTCGCGGATGCGGCGCGGTACCAACCAAGTGAATAATCAGCTGTTTCGACATAAATATTTATTTATGGAATATCTATTTAGATTTGTCACCATTAGTTTTTTTTTCTTCTAAATCTGCTGTCGCATAAGGTAACTATTGATAACCATTAACTAATCCTTTGATATTTCAGTTCGCGCCG
>JAIGNY010002369.1:747500-792766 GCA_020152595.1 Chiridota heheva | reverse complement strand
CTATTAATTTGAGACCTTTTGTGACTGTCAAGGATACAAAATTACAACGGTTACAAGAATAAATAATCATATTATTTATAGATTAACATATCAGACAATGATCTGTGTATCTTTTGTAATATCGAGTGCGAATCTATTCAACATCTATTTATTTCTGCTTACTTCGTAATTTTGGAATAATTGTAAATATTAGATTGAACAAAAGACTAATTTCGTTTTTGACATGAATGTCCAATCCATTTTATTTGGTATTTATTCTGATGAGGTATTTAATTGCATTTTTTTATTAGATAAACTATTTCTTTACAAACGTACATTTCTGTCAACACTTAAAGGCGCTTGTACTTCTGTTGATCACGAAGTATTACTGTATACAAAAGTATGAAGCAAATAAGCTACACTCTTTTGACAATGAATAGCACACGTGGACTATTCTAATTCTCTATACCAGTATTTCTTAAGCATAACAATCTGCACAATACTCAGACATAACTGTAATAGCTTGGCGTTAGCTTAATTATTTTTGTCATATTGTATTGCGCCAGGAGAGCAAAATAAAGTTTTTAATTATAAAAAATAAATAAGTAAACAAACATCATTTTTGAGGGGAAAAAATACTTTTAAGGGTACCTTTTATCCAGTTTGTTGTCTTTATTTTCTTATAAAAGAAAGTGGAGGATCTGTCTCCTTTGAGAATTCAATGTTTACCGATGCCATCTGGGAAAAGCTAGTCTACAAAAGCCCTGGTTTGTTTAATTGTTTAATTACCTTACACTCTACTGTGTAACATAACAAATGAACAAAAAAACATATTTGTATTTTTTTTTTTAAGGCAGTCACCGTCGAGCTCAAGCGGGACGTTTATCGCTGCAAATATAATCCACAAGTTGTTAAGTTATTAAATAAAAACCTACACTTCAACAAAATAAATCAATACGGGTACCCTTTTTGAATGCCCTTCCGAAATAAAACGCACTAACCCTGAATTTGAATTCCGAGTGAATCCCATTGCAATATTTGACTCGTATACCATACATATACAATGACAGCTTTAGATCATATAAATACAGTTGGGAAAAAGGAAGCATCTCCGGCCAATATTTAACAGTTAAAAAAGAACCTTTAGCTTTTGAGGAAGTTATCAACCAACTTGTTATACGGATTGACCATGAATTGTACTTGGAAGTAGTGAGTCTAAAGGTTGCTGAGACGGTTTTCTATTTCCTCATGACACTTGTAATTACAAGCAATGCCATAAATGAATATCTAAATATATTTCTGAACAAGTAAAGGTGTAGAAGCATGTATTATCCATGTTAAGACTGCAGTATTATAGCATCATAGTAATGCTTGGAGTATGATTTAAAAGGAAATGTCGGTTTAGGTTTACGTGTTTACCAAGGTTTACAACGTTCAGACAGCATCTCCCTGGACTGCTGGACAGAACCCCGTTGTAAGTATCAGGAGGTGCCATTTTAGAAACTGGCACATTCCACGATTGGAGCACTGGTTGGAGACCCACCGGGAATCGAACTTGGGACACTTAATTAGGAAGTCCAAGTTTTATCGCTCTATCACAATGAGATTTAGATCGATGGGAGGGGTGTGGGGCACTTCCATGTGTGAGGTATATATATATATATATATATATATATATATATATATATATATATATATATATATATATATATATATATATATATATATATATATATATATATTATATATATATATATATATATATTTTTATATATATATATATATATATATATATATATATATATATATATATATATATATATATATATATATATATATATATATATATATATATATATATATATATATATATATATATATATATATATATATATATATATATGTGTGTATATGTGTGTGTGTGTGTGTGTGTGCCGCCCGAGCAGGTACCTTTTGGCACCATTTTCTTTTTTTTTAGTAAAAAAAATATATATATTTACTAAAAAAAATTGTTATTGTCTTTTTTTCATCATCATTTACTGTATATTGTGTGCGCATTCACGTACGTAACGTTAACGTTACGTTAAAAATAATATTTGCATGTTTGACTGCAAAATGATCATGCACATTAATGTAAGTTTAAAGTCTTAGCTTTCATTCATATACTTGTAAACAGTAGAAAATCAAGAGAACATTGTGAAAAAAAAACCTTTTCTACAAAAGTTTTGGGAGTTAAAGAGTCAAAATGGGATTTGCAGTCTATCAGAACTGCAGAATGACATTTTTATTGGTGAGCATGAAACCAAGCTGCCAAGCGAATTGACCTGGCCTAAGCAAGCCAGTATTTGTTCACCCTTTTTACAATTTCTATTCAGTGCTCTGTGTAACTTGGGTTCGGGATACCTCAAGTTTGTGGCAGACAAATTAGGGTGTTTTTCTTTTAATTTTCTAATCAATTTCCTGCGTTTTGAGGTGTTGCTACTTTTTTCTTGACTGGACTGCTGGATGAAAACCAAAGAATGATTTAAAGAAATAGGTCGTCTCTTTGATGATTGTCATGTACCAATAAGTTGCTATATCCGCACGCGCACACACTCACACACACACCCCCCCTCCGCCAACACAAACACATTCTTTGCACCAGGATGTATGGATGTATTGTTCTGTTCGTTTAGTTGTAGTATCATTTAAACAATTTGTGAACATCGTAATCTAGTATTAGCGTTTTTAAAGAATAACAGTAACTGTTTTTTTGTTTTGTTTTCAAACAGGAAGCACGCAGAATCTCAAAAGGTAGGGGTGCACATGTGAATAAGATATCCTAATCTCGTTTCTGTCACATCAATAACGTAAAGTAGGGGCCTAACTGCTTTAGGTGTGGGTCTAGAAGCTCGCATAGCAGGGATTCGTTAGTAGTTACATAAACAACGAACAAGTGAACATAAACACTGAAGCCTTGGCAATCCTGCATTTAACATTACGTTTGTTCGTTTTATGGAGGGGTAACAGTAGAACCACAGGTGTAGAAACCGAGGGTGCGTTCCCCCACTTTTCAGAAAATAGCTTTTTTGAAAATTAAAAGTGCACCTCAATTACTGTGTCCGAGTCCCCATTAGAAAAGTGCTCTTTTGTAAACATGAAGTGCCCCTTCTATTTTACTTCGTTGTTTTGGGCTCCCTTATTAAATCTACAGATTGGGATGGGGGACATATGAATTGAAAAGTGCCTCCTAAGAGGTCATGACCACCCCCCCCCCCCTGCCCCTCTTTCGAAAGCTTCATACTCCCCTGAATGTAGCTGTTCTGCAGTATTAAAGCCACATTAATTGCAAGAAATGTTTTTGGATACAACACAATAATGCGAGACAAACCCTCGCGAAACATAGTCGGTATTCTTCTGATGGCGTTATAGTTTGACTGCATTTTCTTGAAAAAGTTAGTCCAGAATATTGGATATAAAATCATTTGCAAATGATTTTTTGCTCGTTTACTTGACAATCGCTTTTCTATATAAGCCTGAATGATACGGTTAGGCTAGATTTAGATGTTAGTATGCCCTATTACCTGAATATGTGTAATACACAGGTACAGATCAGATTGGTGGGGAGAAATGAAAAGCACATACAGCTCAGTGAACGTAAACCTTATAATCGGAATTCACCATGGAAAAATGGTTTTGACCGTGACAGCGTGACTCATGCTAATTCCGAATGCTTTTTTCAGTCAATAAACAATCGGATTCTCTCATACGGACAAAAGTAGAAATGTGCAAATATTGAAATAAAGCACCTGCACTGAACAAACAACCTCAAACTGCATAACTTGATGTCTGTACAAGCAGGAAACAGAAATAGTGAGTACGACAAGTTGTAAATATAATAGTTAATTAAGTTGTTAGGATAAGTGGACATGCTTTTCTTAAAACAACAACAAAATTCAAATGTACAGCATAGTGAGCGTGGTTTAATGTGGGTCCTACTGGAAACTACTTGGGAACATGGAATCTCGTGAACCACACATCAGTGGCATGTCATATTAGATATGTTACGTTGGTTGCTTATTTTGAGTCTGACTCTCAAGATGTTCGTGTGGTGGTTATAGCCAACTGACACAACGCAGTTCAAATAGCACACTTTACGTGACCGGAGCATGGGCGCTTCTCAGGAGAAAAAAACTTTGAGATTAAAAAGTGGGGCAAGTCTATTTTCGCAAGCGCCCCAGACACTTATAACGTAAAATACGGAAATTCATTAATATGCGTTATGAGCGGGACTAAATATAGTTGTAGTCGTTCTTTTGGTTATATGAAAGACTTAATTTGATATATTAATGGCTGCACCTGTTGCATTTTTATGGATATGCTTTACTATGATGGTGAATGATAAGTTTAAATAAGAGTTTTAGATTCCGCAAGTTTATACAATTCATTTTGAAATACCGGTAAATAAACGTTTCTTGACCACACCCACAACCTAGGAATTTATATTAAATGAATCTCTTTTATGTTCATAACTCAGATAGCCTAGTACATGAAATGTTTGTGAGCCACAAAATCTCTAATCATATTTCAACAAGATACATTGTTAGCGATATGAGTCTGGTTGTGATTTCATCTGATAAGCCTCCTGTGTAATTAGAGTAAATTCTTTTGTATACATGCTGAAATATTTTACTATTAAACTAGAATTTCTACCACTCGGAATGAATTTTGAAATACTTATTGCAGAGCAAATTGTACCAAAATCGATCTTCTTATGACTACCAAGATACTTTTTTTTCAGGTTGGCGCAAAGGTTGTGTATAAACAAAGTCATATAATCATAACATAGCACTTTACAACAAGTTTGTGGTTTTGCTAAATAGGAGCTGGGATGGAAAATCCTGCTGACAGGCTGAGAGCCTATGGACTGATGGATAAAACTTTTTGAGAACAGGGTTTCTTTTACTTTTTAAAAATTTTCTTTCTTTGGATTTCTTTGAAATTCTTTCTTTCTTTATATTTTGTATTTTCAGATTTATTTAAAAATACTTCCAATTTCCATTGCTTAGTCGTTTTGAACAATGGCATCGTAAAAATTGAGCAAAACGGCTACAAGACGTCTGTCCATTACCTCAGGTGTTGGATTCTGAAATGGAAATCTCCTGAGACGATTAGGTAATGATATGTTCAAGTGAAGGCACATGGAATTACTGTCCCGTTTTTGCCCGCCTGACCCTTCAGCCCTTCAGTAGTTCCCTGTGTACAGAAATCTATAATATGCATGTGGGTACTTACCATCCTGTGTAGTGATTTCAGTTTCGGGTTTTCTTTGAATTGGCTGAGTTGTGCTGTTTGTAGCATTTCCATTATACTCTGTGGTAGTGTTCTTCTCCCCAGCAACGCCAGGCTGAGTTTGAGTAGCTTTCTTTGAATTTTTGCAACCCATCGTTTAGCATTTTACAAGATCATTGTTCATTCGATTAATGGTTCCTTGTCAGCATAAAATCACCAGCAGAGTCTCACTACTTTAAAACAAAGTATCAAAACCATTTATTGTCTCAGACGTTATGAGTGTTAAATAGTTAAAAGAAAATGAACATTACATCTATCTTGTAACAAATGCACAACGTCGTATGTTCTTGTGTGCCTGATTTTTTATTTTTTTGGCCAAGCTTGAGATTACACGAAGCTCTCAAAACTGTCACCGAAACGAACACTGTTATTTACTTCCTCATATGAAATTCTAAACACACGACAAGACTTTACAGTTGACATATAGTTGAAGCTTGTTCGTTAATAGTCTGCGCAAAACGTCTGAAATTATTTTGTTTTGAGCTATTTGATATCAATCATCCGTATAATAGTACTTTTCGGCAGGTAAAGGTACGATTTGCTACTTCCAAATACAGTTGCACATAAACTTCAATGAATTTTAGTATGCCATGTAACTGCTCTGCCCATGCCCTTCGTACGAAGTTAGCTTCCTTCAAATTCACACAAATTATTCAGTTTAAGAGGTATTCCCTAAGTCTATGCGCAGTTGCGCACACGCAGGACTTTGGATTTAGGCCTATTTTAATCGTTAGAAGCTGTACGGATTTCGAGTAAGGTCGAAAAGCACTGAAGCTTTAGTTTTTGTATTATTATTATTATTAAGGAATTTATATTGTGCACATATTTGTACGTAAACATACATTCAATGGCGCCTCTCACAAAAAGCATGAAAAAATAAATGACTTTTTAATTTCCGTTTAAATGAGTTAAACTTTGTACATTCTCGCACCTCACTGGGAAGGGTATTCCATTGTTTTAGTGCATCAACTGCAAACGAGCGATCACCCAGTCTTACACAGTTCGTGGATGGTATCTTGAAATTCTTTTGGCGATTTGATTGTAGGGTATATTGACTAGTGTTTGTATTGACGAACATTTCTTGAAGGTATGTAGGTGCATGGCCATTGACACATTTGAAAGCTAACCAGAGAACTTTGAAAATTATACGTCATTTTATTGGCAGCCAATGAAGCTCCGTAAGTGCTTCCGTGGCACCATCTTGTCGCTTGCGCAATAAAATCAGTTGTGCGGCCTAATTTTGGATTCTCTGTAATGGGTATATTGAGCTGGCAGGAAGTCTATTGAGGATTGCATTTGCATAGTCCAATTGGGATGTGACCAATGAGATTACAATTTGTTCGGCAGCTTTCTTAGATAAGTGCTTACTTATCTTTGTAAACACTTCAAGTGCGAAATTTGATGGTATGAAATGAATTGATCGAAAAGGGTGACAGCTATATTGAATGGTGTTGCTGGGGAGAAAAAGAGGGCTATACCACACGGTGGACGTGCCATATCAGTTTGGTAAACCAAACAAATTTCGCACATACAACGTGTGTGTGGATGTGGGTGCAAGTGGAGTGTGGTCATTGGTCCGGTTATGCAGCTTAGACATGGTCACGTAATAACAGAGAGATGCAGTTTAATATTTGTTAACTGAAGATCAGCTGTGTCTGTCGATGAGGGACAGATGTTTATCAGTATAACGCTTGAATGTGGATTCCCCTAACAGAAATTTGATCACCGGCAGCTTTAAACTTAGGAAAACAATGATAACAAATATAATGTTGATATTTATTCAAACAACACGGTCAGGAAATTTCGTGTCTCAGAACTTAAGGAACCTTCCAAACTACTGTCCTGGCTGTATGGTATGACAAAGCCTACAGTGATCATCAATACCGTATATGTCAAAACGGATTAAAATGACTGAGAAACCATCCGATCTTCAGACCTTTTACAGTTCTTCTCTAGTGCAACATACACATGCGGGAGAGGGGGTCGCAAATCACCAGTCGTTTCGCGATAAGACTTTTTTTTTTTTCATTTTCAAAACTTACGAAAAAGCATTAAAGGAAAGGTGCAATAACTTTACAATTGAAGCCTAGACTGCTAGAAGTAAAATCCAAAACAATCCAAGAAGCTGCGAAACACAATTAAGAATAAATTAGATGTTAAGAGAAATTAGATCTTCCGAACAAAAATCATTAGGGGTGTAAAATTCGAGGAGAGCAGTTCATATTTGTCAGGTCAGAGCAGGGAGTTGGAATAGATTCCAACTCCCTGGTCAGAGATTATGGTACTTCATGATATTTTTTAGATTTGTTTGTGTCCCAAATGCAAGGCGAGACTTGTTCAAAGGACACGCTTTGACACACCAATTGATCGAGGTTAAAACATAACCGGGTTTTATTGAGCTAAATATCTTCATTTTCTCAAGTCCTTTAGCCATTGTTTTGACATGTGTTTTCTTTTCCTTTCAAAAGGGAACTGAAAGTGAAAGAATTGTCGTGTGAATTAATGGTTGCATAGCCTACATGAAACGAAAGTAAATGTAATACTGGTTAACATGAATTGTGCAATGAGTATGGTAGTAGCATGACAGACTAACTTGGCATGTAATGTCTCAATGAATTGCCAAGAAAAGCATCAGCAATATTTTCCTAAAATTTGCACTGGAAATCGCACAAGTGTGATAACTTTCGTACTTGACAACTAAGAGATTTTTCGAAGCTGAACCATACCCGGAATAAATTAATAATGAAAAAGTACTTTTGTTGTTTTATTTTAAATTTTAAATAGCCATTTGAAATAATTTGTTGTCAAGGTAATGATTTTTCGGGAGATATCCTAACGCGATTTTACAGATACAAAACCTAAAGACTTGTGTGGAATTAGCCTCGTCATGACGACCATTGTATAGTTGACCATTCATTACACTTAACAAAACATTTTTCACTTTTGATGGGCTTTAACTTCTAGAAATTAGATGATTTTTATTAAATATGTCAATTTGTAGAGTCTTAAATGGAACTCATCTTTTCATGAAATTCTTTTAAATTTTGTCCATGAATATTGTACACTATACAAAAAATACGGGGAAAAATTGGAACTTGTAAAATCAGTAGTTTCTATTGTGTCCGCGAATATACGTCGCAGATAATCGGTTGTTTTTCGGTACCTTTAAGAATCGATCAAACAGTTCCTGCTCCAGTAGTAAGAGTCGACTATACAGACCCGGACAGTCTGGGTCTGTATAGCGGCCCCTGAGCTTTTCCCTCTGGGTCATCGGATTGGTCGGGGTCTGTATAGTGACCTCTTAGATTTGTATTTATTTGCATATACTTAATGCTAACTTCGGATTGGTCACTACCTGTATAGCGGCCCCTGGGTTTTTCCCTCTTGGTCATCGGATTGGTCGGGGTCTGTATATTGACCTCTGAGATTTTCCAGCCAATCACTACCTGTATAGCGGCCCCTGAGATTTGTTCCTCTTGGTCATCGGATTGGTCGGGGTCTGTATATTAACCTCTGAGATTTTTATTCATTTGCATTATACTTAATGCTAACTTCGGATTGGCCACTACCTGTATAGCGGCCCCTGGGCTTTTCTCTCAGGGTCATCGGATTGGTCGGGGTCTGTATATTGACCTCTGAGATTTTTATTCATTTGCATATACTTAATGCTAATTACGGATTGGTCACTACCTGGATATTTTTTAAACGGTGTAATATGAGCAGACATTTTTTTTAAACGTGTACGATTGAAGAACGAAATTTTATTTTTAAATCCCATTGATTTTGCACAGGGAGCAAAATTTGAGCGAAGATATTTGAAAACGTGAATAAGTTGAGAAGACATTTTTTTCTGACACTTCTCATTTGAGAAACAATTTTTCTGAAACACTTATTTGAGAAACAATTTTTCTGAAACACTGTCATTTGAGGCAGTTTTTGCTCAACTGTTTTTCATTTGAGAGGATCAAGCTGGCGTCTAACGGGAATGACAGGACAGAACTGCACTTTAATGCGAAAAATGGGTTTTAATCGTGGAATAATCAGACAAAACTACGTTTTCAACAGAAAGAATAGCGTCAACTGACAGGACAGAACTGCACTTTAATGTGAAATACGGGGTCTACGGGAAATCATCGTGGGACTATTTGGATAAAAACTACGTTTTTAACCGGAAAATGGCGTCAACGGGGAATAACAGGACATAACTGCGCTTTAATGCGAAATACGGGGTCTACGGGGCTTAATCGTGGGAATAATTGGACAAAACTTTTACGTTTTTAACGGGAAAAATGGCGTCAACGGGGGAATGACAGGACAGAACTGCGCTTTAAAAGGGGGTGGGGTTTGATTTTAAACCACGCCCCCTGAATTTTTTTCCTCAAACATTACATTTAAGCATGCACTTTTTGAAAATCCGGGGAAGAAGAAGAAGAAGGAGGAGCAAGAGAAGGAGGAGGAGCAAGAGGAGGAAGAGGAGCAAGAGGAGGAGCAGGAGAAGCAAGAGGAGAAGGAGAAGAAGAAGCAGGGCGTCAAATTTGAGAAGGCATTTTGATGTGTACTTAAGTTTTTAAAATTCCTTGAGCGCTCTTTTTTCTCAACCATCCACTTTTGAGAGGATAATTTGAAGAAAAAAAAGTGGTGAAAAACGAGGGAATTGGGTTAAAAAGCGAGGGACGTTGTTGCGTACACGCAAAAATGACGTCATTGCCTTGAGAGCGGGACAAAAGTATCTATGACGTTATGAAATGTAGATGTGTATTATGTTGTATGTGAACATCGACCAGTCTAGGACTCTCCGGAGAGAACCGCCATGACGACGGAACGTCGACAAACCTTGCGCCGTGCCAAAGCATTACTTAAACACGATTTCGCCCGAGTTATATTGCTCTATGCAAGGTTGACGAAAATACAGTCGCTACCCTCGTCTAACATCAGGCAACTCTAGCGTATCAAGAGTAAGCAAGGTGTGTTTGCTTTCTTGTGAATGTTAGCGTGTACAATCACCCTAGGATAATTTCAAGCAATTCATAAACCAATCTATCAATTCACATTTTATTGCCAGCCATTAAAAAAAAACAAAAAAACTGAAACACACTTACCATATTCAAATTCCAAATTAATTACAGTGGCAGATTTATTTGAGCAAGACACTAATGAATAACGCAACCCCGTACTCTAGGATCAGGCTCATATTCCACCACCCCTGCTGTTCTCCTAAACGACGATTGTCCTCTCTCCTTATAGTGAGTCATGGTAATTAAAACACGCAGTATGCACACAATACACCACAGCATGTATAACACGAAATGTCAACACGTAATAACTCAATATGTAATATAACACCTTGTGATTATTAGTGTAGCGGACGAATGCTATGAGTGATAAAACAAAATCTTCACCCCGCTTTAAAATGCTCAAACTTAAATGACATTCAATACTGTTGCCATATAGGGTCATCACACCACTATTAAGTGACCAATCGGATGGATTCAAAATGACATAAATCTGTTACGTATGTAATGGACCAATACCATTATTTATTATTTGTCTTTTCATGCCTTATTCCATGGTAACAGATATTAAGGACATTTAAACAAAGGATCTATAATGATCCAATAAACACACATGGATTATGAATGGCTTTTTTCTCATACTATTGATATCGATTTGCCACGCAAAGACCTTCACAGATAATTTTTCCCCATTATTATCTTTGACTACCCTATTATTAATCACGCTTTATGTACAAAAATGTTGTATCGATCGGTTCTCTTTGTCAAACACAAGGACATTTAAACAAAAAATCTATATTGATCCAATAAACACACATGGATTATGAATTGAAAAAATTCTCATACTATTGATATCGATTTGCCACGCAAACATCTTCACAGATAATTTTACCATTATCATATCATACCACTTTGACCACCGTATTATTAAACACGCATTATGTACAGAAATGATGTATCGATCGGTTCTTTTTGTCAAACACAAGGACATTGAAACAAAAAATCTATATTGATCCAATAAACACACATGGATTATGAATTGAAAAATTTCTCATACTATTGATATCGATTTGCCACGCAAACATCTTCACAGATAATTTAATCCTATTGTTAAACATCAAATAATCAAATATACAGTACTTTGACTACTCTATTATTAAACACGCATTATGTACAGAAATGATGTATCGATCGGCTCTCTTTGTCAAACACAAGGACATTTAAACAAAGGATCTATATTGATCCAATAAACAAACATGAATTATAATTTTCTTTTTCTTCATACTTTTGATATCGATTTGCCATGCAAACATCTTCACAGATACCCCATTGTTAGACATAAATTAATCAAGCATACAGTACTTTTACTACCCTTTTATTAAACACGCATTATATACAGAAATGATGTATCGATCGGCTCTACAATATTTTAACCCACATTATTAAACATCATATAATCAAGGTTATAACAAAAAATACGCATGATGTACACAACATAGATCAAGTGTATATCCTACATTAAAAAAGGCCCGTTTTACCATTTGACGAAAGATATAACTCTGTCAAATCAGGGACAACTACCTGGTCAAAATGCGCTCGGTTTCTTCTACAGTTAGAGGTTCATGTCCTCAAATGACCTCAGAAGCAGCACCAATTAACGGCAGTTTGTACATACAGACATACTAAGCACTCAAATAAACTCGTGCGGAAAATCGATAGGTGGACCTATTGATTTTCCCGGAAGACTGTTTGTATTCTTGGCACTTTGTGAAGAGACTAGCAAATGACATTTAAGAAACAGTTTGATCTGAAACTTGTCATGTTTGAGACTAACGTTTTGAAAATAGGTAACTGATTTGAGCGACGATATTTTTTAAACGGTGTAATATGAGCAGACATTTTTTTAAACGTGTACGATTGAAGAACGAAATTTTATTTTTAAATCCCATTGACTTTGCACAGGGAGCAAAATTTGAGCGACAATATTTTTTAAACGGTGTAATATGAGCAGACATTTTTTTCTGACACTTCTCATCTGAGAAACAATTTTTCTGAAACTCATCATTTGAGAAACAATTATTCTGAAACACTGTCATTTAAGGCAGTATTTGCTGAACTGTTTTTCATTTGAGCGGACAAAATGAGTTTTACTGGGGAATTAACGTAAAATATGATAGCTATTTAACTTCAAATTGTATGAGCGCTATGATTACACCATACGTAAGTACCCAATGTATGTAAACAACCAATAATCCAGTCAGCTCCATCGATCGACATTCAGGTAACAAAGGGCGTAGTTCTTTCAGCCACTGAGAACATACCATGTGTTGATCTCACTTTTAAAATGTAATTCTAAGGGGAAAAGGGCAGGGAGAGGATGTATGTACTTCTAAACAAGAACAGGGGTGGGGTGTGATTTTATTTTTAAGGGGGAAAGGGTAGGGAGGATGCATGTATTTCTAAACGAGAAAAGAGGTGGGGTATGAATTTATTTTTAAGGAAAAAAGGGGCAGGGAGGATGCATGTTTTTCTAAACGAGAAAGGGGTTGGGGAGGGGGTTGGGGGGTAAAGGGTATCGTTTAAAAATGGAATAATTGGGGGGAAATACTATAGAAAAGGAGGTAAACAAGATACAAGAAACACGTTGATACATCAAACTTGCCTTTTTTCCAATTTATTGATACAGTATTATCGTCAGAAAATAACTTACAGGGAAAAGACGTTCGTATATTAGCACTGTACAGGACATAATGCGCCAGAAAATAACACGCAGGTTATATGGCGCTAAAAACATTACTAATCAAACAATGAATATTTAAAATGAAATTTTAAAAGTAACAAATGTGCAAACAAAAGTAACATCAGCAGTTCGCGGGATCCGGTTTACTTTTATTTAACACTTATAAGTTTGCGATACAGCGCCCTCTTTTTTCAACGATTCACTACTTTAGTTGAAGTCTGTCGTTGCGACGAGGAGACGGGGTTACCCGTTCCGACTCCGGTCATTTCGGATGCTCATCGTCTTTAAAACGTAATCTTTAGTAGTTTATTGGCGTTTAATCTATAGTCCTTCGTAATGACGTCGTATGAATGCACGTACATTCTCGTCGTTACGTTCCACATTCTCTCCAAACCGTGCCGAGATGATATCTATGGGTTGTCCTTACGCTCGGTGTATTAAATAGTAAATGCAGTAGTGGCCACTCACGTCTGATCCCGGACTCTGAAACGGTTTGCGATTGTAGATTACCGGTTTCCTCTTCAGATAATTTACCATAAGAATCGAAATATTCCCAGGGTCCTCGTTCAAGAATGTAAATGGCAATCCAATGCCGGCCCGGTTTCCAGCTCGGATCCGTGTTGATTACCAATGCAGTCGGGCGATGAAGCGGCTCGTGTAATTGATCGGCCGCGTGAACGCCATTGTACACGTCGCACGTTAACCAGCGTGTGAATGCATCGGAATCCAAGAGATGTATCAGGTCGGACGTTTCCATGACTAATTGGTGAAGTCATAGAGAATGTTACGGTTTTTATCGATTTCGATGATGTTGTCAAATTCAGCGTAGATGAGGAGGTTCGTGGTAGTCGGTAGTACGGCTCCAAACTTTAGATCCAGACGTAAGTTGCCTCTTTTGTTGACTGAATAATGCTGTCCATGTGATCCATCAGGTGTCAGATCGAACGCAAACATTGTGTAACCGTCGAGAAAGTCAGACGGCGTAATATCCATACCCCAATCGCTATACAAACGACAGAAAACGACAGAAAACAACTGAAGGTAACTGCGTAGGGTCTGGTGTGAGCCAAAGTTGGGGGTGAGCGGTGTGGCAGGGTACTGTTTCTTGTCGACATGTAAGGTCAAGTAGTTCGAGTTAAATCCTTGGAAACGAAATGGGTTTTTGGTGTAATCGCCGTTGAATGCAGACGTGTCCACCAGGCAAAGCACTACCCGTTTAGGTACTTCACCCAAAAACACGTTGTCCCGTTGCAAATTCTGGGTGCCCATCGGGATGGCGATATTGCGAAGGACGGTGCGTCGAATCTTTTACTTGACTGGTTCTTGGTTGAGCATAGCGATGTCGTTTAACACGTCATATTTCGCATGTACAGGATGGCGTCCAAGATTTGTACTCAAAAATTGGCATTTTAAGCTCCTGATATCAAACAAAATGGGTCTTTGGTGCGATGTAACTTCAGTCGTGCTTCCACGCCGGGTAATAAAACGTTGTTCTGTGCAAATATGTCAGCATGAAACGAGCCCATCATTTCGAAGACTTTGCTGCAGCCTTTAATATTGTTGAAACGATGTTTTAAGCCTGTATTAGGAATGACCTCAGTCGTCAAGTTGTGGAAATCCATATGACCGGCGGCGTCCTTGAAATACATTTGCGATCGGAGGTGGGTGTCTTTGGCCTCTTTGTCGTAGTTGAGCAGCGTTTCAATCATCGCTCTGTACGGATACGTGGGTGTAGAGTTACTGATGAGTTTGCCGTTGAGAGACACGTCTACTTGAGAAAACATCGAATGCAACAACTGGTTGACGGGGGCCACTTTTTCGTCGTTGACGGTCGCGTCGCAGTTTGTCCCATCTGCGTTCGTAATCTTGACTTTGAGATACAGTTGGGTGTTGTTGATGTCAATGCACTTGGTGCCAGTTCCGGGAATGACGAATTCGATAGGTCCTGTGGCGTTCAAACCTCCAAACGGACGGTATTCGACGTACTCGCTGTCTTCGATAACCATCTGCCTTGGCGGCACGGTAAACAATTCTATTTCGGATTTGGAGCACGGTAAAGAATGAGCGTGAACGAGAGCCATGTTGACGGTTCCGTAGACAAATGAGTATTGACCCAAAGTGTTTTCCTTCTTATTTCTAGAGTTGGACGTAAAACGACGGTCGTTGACGTAAATACTGTTTCAAACGAGCATCACTAAAGGGATTCTTCGGCTTTGTTATCTTGGCTTTTCGCTGACTAAGTGGGTTTCTTGTACCAGTACCAAGTTGTTGCAATCGCGCTTTAGCGCGACCCATGGCTTTGCGTGTCAAACGTTGTCCAGCCGCTTTGGCTCGACGGGATGCAGCTCGTTTCACGCTTTGTCCGGCCAACACGTCTTCCAGAATTCCTGCACCAGTGGTCAACGCTTCTTTACCGACTTCTTTTGCCAAGCTTTCAGCACCCCGTTTAAACGGTAGTGCTGATCTAAATAGTCCCGAAAACATTCCTCCGGACCGTAGTCTCGTTGATTTCAAGGTCCTGCAAACAAGGGTAAAGGTCCTGTCATGATGTTATCTGATGTGTTAATGAGAATTGATGCGCAGTCTACACAATTATATAGCTAGAGCCACGCAGAACGTCGTTGACGAAAATGTAGCGTGACGATGGTACGTCCCGACGTAAACGGAATTTTTGTCCTGTTCCATCGCGAAGGGCGATCTCGATCGTGTCGATGGGGCTCCTGTTGATGGGGTAGTAGGCGACGAGTGGAGGTACGACGTCCACGGGCGAGCCAAAATCCGGCAGAATTGTGACGCTGAAACTCTTCAACAACGGTACTTCGTGATCTCCCACCGGATGGGATGTAATGATGTCTGTGTACACAAACAGTTGGTGAACATTCTGCTTCAGCCATGGATAGCGTCCGTATTCCCATTCGCTCGTCAGCACATGTGGATCCGATACACAGAGTGTTTGCGTTATCTTGCCTTCCAGTTTCACTTCACAATTAGGACAGGCGCGTAGTTTCAGTTGACCATTGCGATTGACACCGTCGAAACGCAATACGTCTCTTTGATTTAAAGTTGTTGGTAGATATGTTCTGTCAAAGATTGCCTCTTCATTGAAAAACGACTTTACTGGAAGTAATTTCACAGGATTCGAGTTTGAGTGCGTCGCTAATTCCTTGAAGTAGAACTTGCTGGTTCCGTTGCAGATTTGGAACCACGAGTACGGGTACGTGCACTCGACAAGTCCAACTTCCCATTCGCCGTCCAAATGCAAAGGTCTCGGGAGTTTGTTCTTGTACTCGGTGATCGTGTTGTCATGAAACACGTCCATAGACCCGTTGCTGGGTAGCGTTGTGTAAAACGATTTGGTCATGACAATGACGTTTACGTTAATGAAGGTTTTGACTGTCGCACATTAGAATTTAACCACGTCATCGACCCGACTGTTAAATTTGCTGGGATAACCGTACCATTTGACCAAATACTCCCACTTTCCGTCCTTGCGTTTGCGGGTTCGCACGATCTTTTCGATTTTGTAGAGGGCATCGACTTTCTTTTTACCAATCCGTTGCAATTCCTCACGGTAAAACGTGCCTTTCACAAAATATCGCCGCTCAAATCACACCCTTAAAAAAATATCGCCGCTCAAATCACACCGTTTAAAAAATATCGCCGCTCAAATCACACCGTTTAAAAAATATCGCCGCTCAAATCACACCGTTTAAAAAATATCGCCGCTCAAATCTTACCTATTTTCAAAAACATGGTCTCAAACATGACAAGTTTCCTGTTTGTCAAATGTCAAGTACAATGTCTTCTCGAATGACGTGACTTGGTGAATTGTGACTATATTATCCCGATATTATCGATAATTGTGATATGGCGATGTATCTATATTATTTATACAGTTTAAACTCTTTGACAAATCTAAGCTTCTAATTAACATATGTTGGGTGTATTGTTTTAAAATGGGCGACAAAGAGTACCATGATACCCCCACCTGACACACCCAGTCAGGAAAAGCTATACACCTCGTTAAAAGGACTCTGCAAAACAATCGGGTCTATCTTGTGACGCAATCCAATGACCCAGAGGGAAAAGCTCAGAGGCCACTATACAGGTAATGACCAATCAAAGCACCGTCATCGAAAATATCCTGTGACATAAATCCGATGACCTAAAAAACCCTCTCTCTAAGATGACGCAATCCAATGACCCAGAGGAAAAAATCTCAGGGGCCGCTATACAAGTAGTGATTGGCTGGAAAATCTCAGAGGTCACTAAACAGACCCCGACCAATCCGATGACCCAGAGGAAAAAGCTCAGGGGCCGCTATACAGGTAGTGACCAATCCCAAGTTAGCATTAGGTATATGCAAATGAATTCAAATCTCAGAGGTCAATATACAGACCCCGACCAATCCGATGGCCAAGAGGGAAAAGCTAAGGGGCCGCTATACAGACCCGGACTGTCCGGGTCTGTATAGTCGCCCCTTACTACTTGCTCCTTTAAACGGATTTTACAACTTGCTCCTTTAAACAAATTTAAACTTTTTAGTGAAAGTAATCTTAATATTTTGGACACAAAATTCACACAAAGGGAAAATACACGGAACGATGAATGCATGTAAGGAAAACCAACACTACGGCAAAATCCCAAGGAAAACACTTATAGACGATTTTTTGGCTATTGCCTTATTGTATTAGCTCAAAGCCTTTTAAGGGGTGTTGAGTTAAAAGTATTACAAATTTGGAAAGCATTGAATTTTTATATATTTTTTTTTCACTATTATGTTGACTCTGAGAGCGATACGTCATTGACGTGCTGGATAAAGAAATAAGTTCAGCTGCGATCTTACATGAACGTATCCTCCAGTCCTCTGTGTCTCCAACAGCCAAGTTCTAAAAACATAAAAATGGTGTAGAAACAGTACTTCAACATATCATTCCGTTAAAGAGATAGATTCGAGTTTAAAGAATCACTGGTGTAGAAAATCTACTATAAACAATTGGCGCCCTCATCAGAACTTTTTTTGAACAATTGTATTTGCATTTTAAAGAAAATTGATTTAACTTATTCACTAATTGAATTTATTCTTCATAATTTATTCAGTTAATTAATTGCTGTATGATTAGCCTATGGATTCTTTGTAAATTCTTTCCTGATATGTTCACTGTCTTTAAGAAACCAAATCGTTGGAGAAAAGAAATAGAATACATTAAGAATTGGGGGAATGTGATGAATGTAACAATTTATAATGCAGAAAGAATTTTAATTTGATAAATCAAATACGTGTTTGAACACTCTGCTTCAACATTTTTCTTTGCTTAATGCACTGGTGACTGGTCATGCGAATACTCAAATGAAATTTTGTTACGTTAACTACAACAATACGTTGTATAATGATCCAAGAAATTTTGAAAAGCTTTACTTAATGTAAAATTTCCGTGCATTTTCATTTTCACTTCTATGGTAGAGGGACAATTAAATAAACATGTTGATATCTTATTCCGTTTAGGAGTAATTATATCTTAAAGATCTCACCAGTAAGTTCAAAAAGTGACCTTGCAATGTAATGTGGTGTCATAATTGCATACCCAAGATAATTTTGTATGTATTTCTATCAAATGAATGTTTTCATTTTTCATTTAGAGTGACTCGGAAAAAGGGTGTACTACCCTTTTTTCAATCTGATGCTCGTATTCCTGTCTGCGGCTTATTGCTAACCCCTATTCCAAAGCTCAGTGCACACTGATACGGAAAGGTAGGGATCATTTCAATTAAAAAGGGAAGGAATTTAACTTGGAAACTAACCATGTATGAGCTAAAAGACTGCATTGATTTGAATCACTGATATCGTAGGCTCTAATGAACATGCAGTGCACATTGAATAAATAATGTATTCTTATTTTTCGGGGAAATCCCTATCTGCCTATTGCAGTTTGGTAAACTAACAAAGTACGTACTTCCAGGTATTTGCGAAGGACGGCGGAGATTATCCTGTATCCTTGTAAGCTTTTTTGCATCTGTAAATGATTTTTTTTTTTTTTTTTTTTTTTTTTTTTTGTGCTCCGTTTATTTCATTGTTTACTTTATACGTATACATTGTTCACTTTAAACATATACATTGTTCACAAACACTTTCTGTTGCTAATAATTATAATCATTGTCTTTACAAAGTCTTTTTTGTTATTTACATTCTATACATATATACATTGTCATTTACCATTGTCCCATCCTTCTTTCTGCATATTTATACATTGTTCACAAACACTTTCTGTTGGTAATATTTACAATCATTGTTTTTACAAAGTTTTTTCTGCTATTTACATTCTACACATATCTACATTATCATCTACAATTGTCTTATCCATCTTGCTACATTGTTTGCAAAACAGTCATTGTTATAGCAATGTTTTCTATGCTATGTACATTCTATACACATCCCGATCTTCAACAATAGCATCTGCTTAAGCAGTTAAGAGATCTCTGTAATGGTAGTACTCGTACACGAGAGATTATACGACACAATACTAGCTACTATACCATACTTGAATGGAATATAATGGGTGAATGCTTAATTAAAGAATTTCAAGAAACGGTCTGCACCTGCATTGGTCTTATTCAAATGTTTGTAGACTTTAAGGTTGAAAGATAAAATGTTATGAAAGTGATTGACTTGAGGTTGGGACTTCCTAGCTCTACATGTATAGATATAATACTTAGCATTTATAACGAAAAAATTGATAGGGGATCTGAAATGGTCGAGGAAACCGAAGAAAACAAGACCCTTGTCTAAATTTACAAGGAGTTGATGGAGAGATGCATAGCATCCCTCCAAAAATTGGCAATAATGGGGCAATCCCAAAATAAATGAGAGATACTTTCATTACAAGTATTACAAAAAGTACAAAGTGGGAATCTAGCATACCAATTTTGTGTAAAAAATTATTGCAAGTAAGAACACGATGAATGAAACTAAACTGAAAGTAATGAAGTCTGGAGTTGGAGACCGCCCTATGTGGTAACAAAATATTCTATCCCAATCTAAATTATAAGAGAACTCTTCGCTCCATTTGTTAACACAAGTGGGAGTCTTAGTATATACATTCATAATAGATGAATACACAGCTCTGTTAAGAGTGACTTTAGCATTGAAAAGAGATAATTGGAGTTCATTCGTATTAAGAGTAGTTATTACAATACCAGCTTGCTCACGCATGTGAGATTTCCAGGATACCGGAAGTGACGAAATAATACCAAAATAAAGAGTGAATGGTAATGAGTGTAAATTAAAATCATTAATGAAAGTATGATATTCCTTTGGGGAACCATTGACATCATAAAAATCGTGAACATGATAGGCGCCACTCTGAAAGAGGCGTTGGTCAAATACAAGTTTCTTATCAATTTTAACAAAAAGAGTTATTCAAAATGATTTCGTTTTCAAACCCGCTATTCGGGGTATGATAATTATAAGAAGACCAAGCGATACAGACTTGCTTAATAAAGATATTTGAAATATTAGGTACATCATTGGGGTGAACATTACACTTAAAAAGAAATTAGTACCATTTTTACGTAAGAAAATATCAAAATACACCTTCCAATTACTAGTTGTACCAGAACAGTATCTCCGGATCCAAGAGCACTTTAAACTTTTAATAAATGAATCAATGTGGATCATCCGTAAGCCACCATATTTAAGATCATTAATTAAGGCCGAGTGTTTAATTTTGTGACGACTCCCTTTCCAAATAAAGTTAAAAAGTGTTTTATTAAGCTCGAGTATAAAATTACGTGGTGGGTCAGGCAGAACAGTAAAAAAGGTAAACTAATTGGGAGACAGCGAATGATTTGATAATTGTGATTTTCCCTATCGGCGTAAGGTCTCTTGTTGACCATAGGTTTAATAACTTTTGAGACGGGATAACTTAGGTAAATAATTTAATCGAAAAAATCCTCAGGATGATTCGTAAAAGAAATGCCTAAATATTGAATTGGACCATTCGAAATGTTGAAAGAGAAATCATTAAAATACGAGGGTGTGTGTCGGCATACGGGCCAATGGGAAAAATGAATGATTTGTCAAAATTCGTGATAAGACCTGACACTTTCTTAAAGTCGTTTAACACAGTAACTATAGAATTAAGTGAAGTTCTAGAACTATCAGTAAAAGTACAGTATCATCCGCATATTGGGATATCTTGAAGGACATGTTATTTATGTTAATGCCCTTTATGTTAGGGTCACATTTGATACGCCGACATAATATTTCAGAACAAATAATGTAAAGATAGGGGCTGAGAGGACAGCCTTGCCTAACACCACGTGAAACTGGGAAAAAGTTGGTACAGAATCCATTGTTAATCACACAAGATGTGGCATTGCGATATAAAGTAGAAAACCATCGTCTAAAACTGTCACCAAAATTAAAATACCTCAGAACTTTATCTATAAACGAATGACTTAAAGAATCGAAAGCTTTGTGAAAATCAAGGAGTAGAAGAGAACCTGGTATATTATTAAGTTTACAGAAATCAATGGTATCGAGGACTAATCGAACATTTTCACCAATGTACCTATCTTTTAAGAAACCTGTCTGCTCAACACTGATTATACTATAAAGAACATTTTTAAGACGTGTGGCAAGAACTTTGGCTGCGATCTTATAATCAATATTCAAGAGTGCAATAGGCCTCCAGTTCTTTAAATATAAATGATCCTTGTCTGGCTTAGCTATAAGTGAAATAATGGCCTGATTTTGGAGAGGAGAAAGAGTACCTGTATCATAAGCAAAATTAAGAGAATTAACAACAACATCGACAATATCTTCCCAGAAAAACTTATAGAATTCGGATGTTAATCCATCTGAGCCGGGCGACTTGTTAGAATTCATTGCAAAAAATTGCATCTTTACACTCGTCATAAGTCAAAGGACCATCTAAACACATAGAATCAGCATTAGTTAAACAACTATTATCATTGAAAGAGTTAAAAAAGTCACTGGGGTCATTCACTTGGCGATCAGAATAAAGAAAGCGGTAAAAGTTCTCAATTTCATTTAATACATCATCATTATCGGAGATAATAGCATCATTACTATCAATAAGTTTAGTTATTGAACTGTTGGTCTTATTCCTACGCTCGAGGTTTAAGAAGTACCGTGTATTCTTTTCACCCCCCTCAACCCATCTCGCTCTTGACCT
Source organism: Chiridota heheva (assembly GCA_020152595.1). Taxonomy (NCBI): domain Eukaryota; kingdom Metazoa; phylum Echinodermata; class Holothuroidea; order Apodida; family Chiridotidae; genus Chiridota; species Chiridota heheva. Next base: position 770,507 of record JAIGNY010002369.1, on the reverse strand, counting down.
AATAAAGATACCTTGAAGTTTATAGTTGTAAATCTCTTCAAGTTCATTCTTACTAGTATTTAACATAGACATATTATAATTAGACGGATCATGATTACATAATTGCTCAAAATAGGACACACGTCTCAAAAGGTTACGCTCGGCGGCAAGTCGCTCCCGTGACTTACGCCTTGAATAAGTAATGCTACTTGACCTGACTTCCATTTTAATGAATTCCCACAAAATAGATGGATTTAAAAAATAAGAATGGGTATTAATGAGATTGTAAATCAGCTCTTTTTGTATTACTCACATAAGTGCTATCATTAAGAAGAGAAGAATTGAACTTCCACATACCAGGACCTCTATGAACACTGCTGTTTAAGTTAAGAATAATGATATCATGGTCTGAATTAAAAAGTGCCTGGGAATAGGTATGCTCAACAAGATTACACAAGTGCCTGGAGATTAGAAAAAAGTCAAGTCTGCAGTGAATTGAATGATCAATAGATGAGTGCCAAGTAAAACCAGAAGAATTTGGGTTCTTTTCCCGCCAAATATCAGTAAGGTCGAGTTTGCTAATGAGGTCAATTACACAATTACGAGCATTAAAATTGGTTACCTGGTTACCCCTTTTTTATCCATGGTCGTATTAAAAACGAAATTAAAATCTCCTCCCCAAATAATATTAGCATTGTTGAACTTACTTATAATATTATCGATATTCGAAAAAAAACCTGGGCTATCAATATTAGGCGCGTAAATGTTAATTAAAAGATAGGGATCGTTGTGAATGAGGCAATTTAGGACAATATATCTACCATAATTATCTAGATTAATATGTGAAATATCAATATTGAGGGACGGTTTGATAAGAATCGCAGCCCCACGACTATCGTTAGAGCCGTGGGTAAAAATGACTTTGCCCCCCCACTCGTTACTCCAATAACTCTCGTCAGAAGTTAAAGAATGTGTCTCTTGGAGGAAAGTTATATCAAAGGAATGTCTGTGAAAAAATGTAAAATATTTCCTCCTCTTAATATGGCTCCTCAAGCCACGGGTGTTAAAGGATGCAAATTTGACTACAGGCATTGCGGTTTAGAAATGTTATCTTAGAGGGAAAAACAAGTAACTCTAACTGTGCAGCAATAAGAGCACCCAACTTGAGCAACGAGTGGGGTGATAATAATACATTATATCTAACCAGAGTGATATATGAAATATGGTAAACAAATTGAGTGAACATCATATTAAAATAGCATAAACGGATATATGGAAAAAATATAAAAAGGAAAAAAGTGAAAAATAAAAAAGGTGAAAATATAAGCCATAAGATCTTAACGTCCATGTCCTACGGCAAGGGGTAAATATACCCGGGGGAACAAAATGGCGCAACATGAGCATGTTACCAAAAAAGAGTCAACGTTTATTGTGCCGATATTAATGCTGACCTGGTACTGTCTCTGGGTTCTGTGTGTTAAATTTGTAGGGGACGCCCGACCCCTCTCGCCAGTTACCTGCTACAAAACGAAGCTTGGTCCCTCTCTGGTACAGTTCCTTGACCTCCTTGCTCCATTTGCGTTTCTCCTTAAGATCTGGGATGGTAAGGTCATCCACCACAAAGTACGTTTTATTTTGCAGAAGTCTTCTGGCCCCCTTCATGATATTGACTTTGTCCTGGTAAAAGGAGAGCTTTATGAGTAGGTGTCTGCTCTGTCCCTCCCTGCTCCGGCCATCTCTATGTGCCCTTTCAACTCGAGCATCAGGCAGCTCCAATTCCGTTAGCAGTAATTTGGCCAGGGTCAAACAGTCTTCGCCTCGCTCCTCTGGGTAACCAACAACCCGGAAATTATTCCTACGGGAAAATCTCTCTTGTTTATTGGTGGAGGCCACCTGGGCGTTAGCCCCCACTTCCAGAGCATTTAGCCGCTTTTCCATCTCTAGAAATTTTGCTTGGAGACCCCTGTTCTCTTTTTCTAAGTCATCGATTCTTCTCGATTCGTAAAGCAACGATTCCTGAAAAGCTTTTCCACAATTTTCAGTTCCTTGGTAATTGACAAAATTGCTTTATCAATAGCGGTTTTGCAGGAAGTCTCCAGTGAATATTTATCTTTGCTTTTGGAGCCAGCAGGCCTACCTCGTTTCTTCTCCTGCGACAGCACAGGTTGAGAATCAGTATCGGAATTGTCGCTCTCACTGGTATATACGTCTTTCTCCACACAGTAGGAGGCAATGTCAGATTTGTTCTTTTTCGAACGATTCTTCGCTCCTCTTAATTTCTCCATGGCTTTCCAGTTAATAATTAATCAAGAAACAGAGTTCCTCAAAATATAGAATAGGTTTAGCGATAGATTACCAGTGAGGCAAGTGAAAAAAATATGATTGAAGTAACAGCCCAAGTTGATGCGATGATGTTACTCAGCCGCCATTTTGAAAGAAATTTACCATCTGTAAATGATTATTCTGATTTAAAGACGACAGTATCAGAAACTGAAGTCAGCAATTGTTGAAATAAATTTAATTTTTTTTTCTTCAAGTATTTAAAAATTGGCAAAAAAAATGTTTTTATTCGAAAGAAATGTATTTTGGGGATTTTGGTGAAATTTGAATGTTATTGTCGGTCGGGTATTTCATATACCGTATTCGAAGTATTTAGTGGCCCTGCTTTAATAAGCGCCCACCCAACTTTTTTTGACTGATAACCTGATTTATCTAATTAATTTAAAGAGTCTGAGTAGGTTTTGTTACATTATTTGCTTATTTGACGTCTGACGCTCACCATATTTTTGTGGTGGTCACGGTGGGGTTAGTACAGAACCAGTTTACACAATGCAGACTAGCAGACAATTCGAATAGCACACTGTACGCGGCCCGGAGCACGGACACTTATAAGGAAGAAACTCTGGGCCTAAAAAGTTGTGCAATTCTACTTTCTTAAGCACCCGGGTGCTTATTACGTCAAATACGGTATTCTTTTTCTGAACACATATTTAATGTACAGCCGCAAACTCCAATGAAATGAAATAACATACATTTTCCTGCTTGTGGGGAGGAGACAGCCACGAGGTGTGGGTCTCTGTCTGCTTAGATCTCATTATTTTGTTCGGGAACGTTCTTGCTGCTTCTACGAAAAAAAGATTAACCGAAGCCAGTGTTCTTCAAAAGAGATTTGGACTTCCAGCACTCACACGCACTTACCCTCTCTTCACTCACACATTCCCCCTCCCCCTACATAAATTTCTATGCTTTTACAATTTACATGTATCAGTGATTACTAATGGGTCTTTATTGAGCAAGGGTCCAGACGAAGGACTTTACTCGCCAAGAACTCCTCCAGGGTGAAAACATCATCAGATCAGATCTAGGAAATAATTGTAAAGTAGGCCTATTATTCAGCATCCATAGGGAGTCCAACGAAATACTTAGCATTCACTGGGAGTTCAATGACTAGTCATGGCTGAGATTTATGAAAATCAAATACATGAATTTTCATTGTTTATACGTACGAAATGCAATTGCGCTCTACGTCATGGACTGTATGGACAAGTAAAAATATTGTTATTGTTGTTTTACAATCTATCACGCAAAAAAGAAAATGGACCAACAAAACCGGTCGTGTTAAAAAGCAAACCATCTAACCTGCTTAGCTACTATATTGCGAGATGAGGCTATAAGATATATCATCTAAACCACACCTCGATCTCATAGAAATTATTCAAGAATTGGTTTCTCTCAATGTTACCTTATAAATTAAACTCTGACCCCTAAGTCCATCCCTTATTACCTTGATGGAAATACGCCCAATGTTTTTTTTAGTGTTCTTTTAAAATGCCAATATTAAAACATTAATTAATAATTATGTACCATGAATGAAAAAGGGACGGAATCACAGAGTCATTAGAGATTTTTGATTGATTGATTGATTGACTGACTGACTGACTGACTGACTGACTGACTGACTGACTGACTGACTGACTGACTGACGGAAAGACGGACGAACGGACTGACTGATTTATTGATTCATTATTATTATCATCATCATCATCATCATCATCATCATCATCATCATCATCATCATCATCATCATCATCATCATCATCATCATCATCATCATCATCATCACCACCACCACCACCACCACCACCACCACCACCACCACCACCACCATCATCATCATCATCATCATCATCATCATCATCATCATCATCATCATCATCATCATCATCATCATCATCACCACCACCACCACCACCATCATCATCATCATCATCATCATAATCATCACCACCACCACCACCACCATTATTACCACCACCACCACCACCACCACCACCATCATCATCATCATCATCATCATCATCATCATCATCATCATCATCATCATCATCATCATCATCATCATCATCATCATTATCATCATCATCCTCATCACCACACCACCACCACCACCACCAGCAGCAGCAGCAGCAGCAGCAGCAGCATCACCATCACCAGCAGCAGCAGCAGCTGGCTGGGAAGGGGTGAACGCGGTGCGACACGAATTTATAGGGAAGAACCTGTACCCTTAGAGAAACCACTGCAAAATGGAAAAGGCAAGAAAGAATCATTTAAAGCCTAAATAACAGTATGGTCATATCATGTGATATGTCATAAATGGGGATTTGTTTTGTGTGTGTGCAGAGAGGGTGGTCAAGATTCGAATTCTCCCATAGGGGAAGACTAACCGTAATTATGCTGTAATTATCATTTAGTAGGTGTCAAAACTTCGGTAAACATATAGAGCGTCATATTTCGTAAGTTTAGGGAGCGATAGAACAAAAACCACGGATCCAGAGTGCCGAAATAAAATCTAGATTTGGGGAGTCATCTGGTAATAAGTGCTTTTGCGATATACATGTTTTAATTCAAAGATTACAATTGGTTAAAATGAAATATTTTGCAGAAATGGTGCAAATATGAAATATGTTTAGAAATGCCAAAAAGGTAAAATGTGAATGATTTTTGCATTTTGTTAGTGTATCCTATGGCCTTAGAGTTAGAGAGGAAATATCTGTTTAAATCTTGGTGTAATATTGGTAAGAACGACTGAAATCAGACTAGTTGTAATGTCATAGCCTTAGATTCCTCAAAGTTTGATGTATTTTATCATATTTTATTCTGCGATTTTGTGGCATAAAAACCATTGGATATGTCAAAAATGTAGTAAGATTAAATCTAGGAAGGTATTAATAATTTACCATGTGAAAAAAGGTTCAGAAAAATAATTGAAATAGTGAAAAAATTAGATAATCTTTCTTTAAAAACATTAACAATTGTTAAGAATGTGAGGATGAAGACGCCAACTTTTTATAGTAGACTCACTACACCAGTTATGTTAAGACAGAGCCTTAAACTTTAATATCTCCTTAACGGGATAATATTTTTCCCCAACCCATGTTTGAACCCACAATCGTGGCCAAGAGTGTTGAGACAAAACCGCTCAAAAATTTTAAACGGCTTTTTCCCCCACCTCCCCCCTTTCAATGTTGTGCGCATTGCAAAAACATGGTAAAATGCAACTTTCAACATTGATTGAGGGGAGTGGGGATTTGCCCCAACTACTTTTGGCCACGATTCAATCGAGGCCAAAAGTGTTAGGACAAAACCGCTCAAAACTATTAAACGGCATTTTTCCACTTTCAATGTTGTGCGCATTGCAAAAACATGGTAAAATGCAACTTTCAACATTGATCGAGGGGAGTGGGGATTTGTCCCAACTACTTTTGGCCACGATATGAGCGCCTGTACACAGTATATGACAGCTAACGACGTGATAATGAAGTAATGGGAATTCATAGTTATAGAGAGCAAGTTCATGACTTCGTTCAGAATAAGATGTGTATCATATAAAATACATGCAAACAATGCGATACATTTGTACGTACTCCTTTGGCGAGCCCTTCCTTTAAAAATTGAGAGTATTATGTTTAGATTGAATAAATAATGAAGGTAATAAGTTGTATGGCCGTTGTCGTCAATTTTGAATGTTAACAAAATTGAAGACATGTTGATGACAGTGAGTGCCATATTAGAAACGCCCATGTTGACATATGTGTTTCACTTTTGGCTACTCCCCGGGGAAGTGATGAAATACGGGACCAATAAAATGATAATAAACGTGAATTAAATCAATACCGGAAATAATCAGCGTAATTATCCGATTATTGTAGTGGCACCGCAACGTGATATTTTGTACTACTGCAAAGTTGAGGCAATCGATTTGCAATAAATCCTGTCGTTTTCTGTTATTTTCTAACTTTAAAAATAATCTCTTGTCTCAGAAGGAACTTAGATTTGATAAACGTATACTATCTACATCTCCATAAAGGACCATATTTAATTTCATGATAGTTTTCGAAAAACCACAGTTTGCACTATATATATGCTGTAATGCTCGATCTATAGCTTACTCTTTCTCTGTTATTTGCCGCAAACCGTGATATGCGTGCTTTTTGCATAGGCATATGCCGCAAACCGTCAAAGAGTGTGCGCTTTGCATAGCAAGCCCCTTATTAATTCGTGTGTGTTTTTTTTTTTATGCATAATGCATTCTTTTATGATGGTACATTCATTCTAATTTATAATTCCGAATGTGCGACAAACTTAAAGAAATAGCAAATATCCTAAAAAAATAATCCAAAAATCTTTCATGTAATCGGAAATAATGGAAATTAATTTTGAAACCCGCGCTTATTTTCTCTATCGAAAAAGCAACATCAATGACAGAATGATGGAAATTCGGAGCCCGAGCTGTCTATCTCTATCTGAAATTCAAGTTGATGTACAGAATTTTTCCACTTGGTTGTTACAATTTACGCAACCCCCACCCCTACCGCATGTGTATAAATCGACATAATTCCATATACAAAAACTGCCTAATTCCGAACATTGTTTTTTATTCGAATGCTAATTGACCCCTCATCACGTCCCACCCTTCATTTTTACTTACGCCGCACACTCCTCTCCATCCCCACTCGGATGAATGATCCAAAAAATGCTTCTTAATATACATGAAAATATAATGCTATTTTCCCGATATCCTATGTATAATTCCTTTGAAAATTTGGGACACAATGTTCAGACTATATTCTCCATTAATCATGTTCAGCAGTCCCATCGCTACCCCAGCTCAATTTTACACAACCAACATCATGCTACCAGTTCTCTGTCGATATTTAAGTCGTACTATTATTTTCATGTTATCCTTATTACTCCCATATGCAGGCGCTCAGACAATCGTGGCCAAAAGTGTTGGAAAAAAAACGCTCAAAAATGTTAAACGGCATCCCCCTTCTTTCCCCTTTCAATGTTGTGCGCTTTACAAAAAACATGGAAAAATACGACTTCAACATTGATCGAGGGGAGTGGGGATTTGTCCCAACTACTTTTTGCCACGATTACGGGGTCTCGTGGTATGTGGACAAGTATACTACACCACAGTAAGTTGACATACTTTATACCCATGCTGTTTAATCAGGGATTTAAATTCAAATAACTCAAATGGTGAAAAGGGATTTAAAGTCAAACACAAAACACAAAAATCAAATTCTCAATCTGCTTGTCTTGTCAATATTTATAGCTCTCCTGGATGTCATTATGGTCATGTTCTTGCTGAATTTGAAAACATGATAGTTGAATACCTTTTTCATCCTTCTGATATTCTATTTTGTGGAGATTTTAATATTCATGTGGATGACACAAATAATCCTGCCGCCAATCAATTTAAAGATTTATTATCTTCTTTACGATTATCTCAACATGTGCATGAGCCCACTCTTTAGCATGGGCATTGTTTAGACCTTCTCATCACTCGAGAACATGTGTCTGTACTCAACAATATGTATATACATCCTGGATTATCTGATTATTATGCTATCATGTGTACTCTCAATCTTCAAACACCTCCCTTACCTTCTGTTTCCACCAAGGCACGTAATTTCAAAAAATTGACATTCATCAATTTTCTGAGGATGTAAAATCTGCCTTTTCTGCCACTAACTTTGAAGAGTGCACTTTGGATATTTGTGTGGAAAAATATGAAACTGTTCTTCAAGCAGTTTTAGACAAGCATGCACCCGTAAAGAAAAAGACTGTTAAACTAAGATCGGCTAATCCTTGGTTTACTGATGAGATACGTTCTGCTAAGAAAATTCGTCGACAGTTAGAGCGGAAATGGATTCAATCAAAGCTGGAAGTCCACAGGCAGGCATATTACATGCAGCGTCATATTGTGGTTAAGCTGATTGATCAGGCAAAGACGGCATATTATTCAAGTAAGGTTGGTGACTGCTCTGGGGATCAGAAAAAGTTCTACGATGTTGTTAACAGCCTTTTGCACAAGTCTAAAAAACCAGACCTTCCCACTTCAGATTCTGACAAAACTCTGGCACAAACATTTTCAAACTTTTTTGTTAATAAAATTGAAACTATTCGGCAATTTTTTGATATGAATACTACTGATTCTATTTGTACATCTACTATTCCCGCTCCAAATGTTAAAAAAAATATTTCTGTATTTCAACCTGCGTGTGAGGATGAAATACGCAATATCATAATGAAATCACCATCAAATTCATGTGAACTTGACCCTGTACCTACTTCCTTGATTAAACAATGTATTAATATATTTGTACCATATTTCACTGTCATTGTAAATAAATCTCTAGAAGATGGGTGTTTTCCTGACAGTCTAAAGGTTGCACACGTTCGTCCCCTCCTGAAAAAGGTTGACTTGATCGGAAGGTTTTGAAGAATTACAGACCTGTTGCAAATTTAAAATTCTTGGGTGAAACAATTGAGCGTGTTGTATCCTCCAGACTTTCAAATCATGTGCATATCAATATAGACAGGTACATACGGGGTTAATGTGCACCCCCCGGACTCTTCCAAACCAACTTTTTTAGCTTCTTTTTATAGTCCTAAAACACATTCACGATGTTAAAAAAAATAAAAAACCGGCACTCTGGAGATATTCAAGATGGCGTCCAAAATGGCGCCAAAAATGGGACAATTCTCTAAAAAGTCATATATTGGCCATAAGCAATAATTATCTTTAAAAAGAAACCTCAAAATATTATTATAGGAGCTGTTAGGAACACTTGCAACCATATTTATATTTTTGCATAACTTTGCCATATTCCAAATCCAATATGGCGGCCAATATGGTGTCCAAAATGGCCGCCAAAATGACAAAATTCTAATTTAAAAGTCATATATTGTCCATAATTGAAAAGAAAGTACAGAATATTATTTTAGGGCCATTGGGAACTCTTACCAACCATGTTTGTATTGTTACTATTTTCTAAATCATAGATGGCCGATGGGAAAATTGTTTTGTATGCATCAATTTGGTCTGCATGAATCCAATTTACCCTTTTAAATCCCAAGTCGCCGCATAATGTTCTTTTCCATTCTGAGTGGGACAACTTCACCCAACTCCTTACTGGCATACACAGCAGACCTGCTATCAATACTGCAGCTGGGATTATGCTACAGGAAGCCAAGAAGCCTGAAGACCCAGTACACACACAAGTCTCAATTCCCAGAACTAAAGAGCACTCTCTCAAGCTAGACACACCTGCTCCATTGCCACCTTTTCATATTGCAAAGAGAAAAGGTCCTAACATAGACCTACAGAATGTCCAGCAGCCAGAAGAAAATTTGGCTTTGTTACAGAGAGCTTTAACAGTGTACTTCATCTGGGCTTTCTGTCGAAAAGCAAGTAGTACTGACAAGCAGCAGATACCAGCACTGTGTGGGTTCATTTCTGCCATTGGATGCCTCCCAAGTGAACTTACCACCATTGACTTTTATCCGTCCATTACCGAGCCTATCACAGAGTACAATGTTGTGAAAGAACTGTTGCGTCAATGCGAGAAGGCTACTGAGGAAGTTGGACAGCGTTACACAATAACTACATTTGACCTTGGTGTAATCATGAAAGCCATGCCTATCATATGAAACAACCCTGCAGCTTACAAGAACCACATCGTCCTCATTGGAGCCTTCCATACCATCATGAACTACTTGAATATGCTTGGACATAAGATGGCTGCTTCGGGCTACTCTGAGCTCATTATAGAAGCAAATCTCACAACCTCTGGCTGCCTGAAAGGAGTTCTAAATGGCAAAGCGTATAGCAAGTCCATGTGGTGTCTGAAAGTAGTAAGTGAAGCCTTAGAACGACTACTTCTTTCAGCTTATATCGCCCAGAGGGATGAAACTGCTCACGGCCCCACAAATGCAGACGCTCTGGATGCCTTGATAACACTCTGTAATGCTGAGAACTTTAATGCTGTTCTTCAAGATCCTACAATTCAGCAGTATCGGAATGACTACACGTGTCCCAAGAGCGAGTCCGAAATGGAGAACTAGGAAAGACCGCCAAGTTCTGGATATCTTTTTTGGATCATGCACACCGTATCTTCATGCTGCTCTACAGCTCTATGCAGTAAAGACAAACAATCTGAAATTGTACCACAAATGCATGGCGGACATGGCAGACTTGTTCTTTAGCTTTAGAGGAATCAATTACTCTAGATACCTCACCTGGTTTGATGCATTTCTCGCCAACATTGAGGTCAGTCATCCAGGAGCTACTCGATTACTAGAGAAAGGAGCCATATCCGTTGCCAGGTCTAGAATACCCGGTAACTTATGTGCCGTAGACAAGACGACAGAGGAAACCTTCATGAAGTTTGCCAAGTCCCATGCTGGTGCTGGTGGAGCTGGCCTTACTGGAATCTTAGAGAACTACGGTGCTTACCAGCGATGGATTCGGACGACATCAGAACGTAGTAAGTACTACCAGGCCACATTGGAGATGTGTGACATGTGTCTTGACAATGATAACGCCAAGTGTGGCAAGCACCGTGAGCAACTCCAGACAGAAATCAAGAGGAGTGAAGCTGCAGTACAACGAGTTATGGATGCCATAGAAGGCTTCCTCAACCCATTCGACATAGCAGACAAAGACCGCTTGTATGTGATTTCATCTGGCAATCCCATACCTTCTGAGATAGAACATGATGTTCTAACTGCTGAGGAAGCTGGCAGGTTGGAGAAAGAGAAGTTTGTTGAGGAGAGCTAAAGAAAAAGATGACGACGAAGGACGAAAGGAATTCTTTGACCCGTTGAAGAAGTTAAAGCTGAAGACCATGCAAAAGTTGAACAAGAAAGTTAAGCTAACATTTGCTCAAGGAAATGCTTTGAAATATCAAGAGCAGGGGGATATAGCCTTTCAAATTCTTGTGAAGTCACAGATGCTCTCTCAACCTGTAAGCATTGATGAACTGATGAATTACTGCATTACACCAGTAACTCATGCTCTAGGTACTCCCGATGGCTTCATGGCAAAAACCAACAAAGCATCAGCAGTCCACTTCCTCACAAGCGACGTGCCTCAAGCTTCCTTACCGTCCAGAAATGCTGGAGAAACACTCTTCATTGAAGATGGGAATGCCCATTTCCATACATTGAAGGATCTGCCTCCAACCTTCAAGCAAATTTCTTTCAAGCTGCTTGACCAAATAAGCCATAAGCCAGATGTAATCTTCTCAACTGACATGTATCTGGAAGAGTCCATCAAAAGTCAGGAGCGGCTTCGCCGTGGCTGCAGTGAGAAAATCCTCTTGGAAGGCATCAACACCAGAAAGCCAGCCAATTTCAAGGTCTTTCTGCAGAATTACGAAAACAAAAAGCAGTTGTGTCAGCTCATGCTTCGCTCTTGGAGTAGTCCAGAAGCAGCACGACGTTTAGTAGGACTGTAGGAAGGAAAGTTATACTTGTGGTTGAAGGTGTTCCGTTCTTGCTAACATCTACCGACGGTGCATCTGTGCAACATCATGAAATCCCAGGGCTTAGATCTAACCAAGAGGAAACAGACAGCCGAGTGATCCTGTATTTGTTTTATGCCAAGGAACATGGTTACAAACAGGCAGTTGTACACAGCCCAGATAGCGATATCTTCACTGTTCTGTTTGACTGACTGTTCTGTTTGCACTGGCAGTTAACCGGAGACTCCTTGACATCGGTAACATAGCAAAAGACTTGGGACCCACATACTGTGAGGCACTTCTCGGCATTTACTGCTTTACTGGTGAAGATTGCAACTGCGCTCTTAAAGGAAAGGGGAAGAAAATTCCTCTGAAGACACTTGAAAAGAGGCCACGCTACCAAGACTCTTTCGTGAAGTTGGGCAATAGCTGGGAAGTTGAGGAGAGTCTAGTTGATGAGCTGGATGAGTTTGTGTGTGCTCTATATGGCTTTCCTAGACTTAAGCATGCCAATCAAGTTCGATGTGCAATGTTGAAGAAGATGGTTGGCGAAGGAGAGGCCATCAAGTCATCCAAAGTAGATTTGTCCAGGATGCCACCTTGTAGACAGTCGCTGATCCCACACATCAAACGTGCAAATTACAGGGTAGCTCAATGGAAACAGGCACACATACCCATACTTGAAATCCCCTCCTACAGCACATGGATGGGCTCTTTGTGATGGATACATTGAGCCAGTGTGGTCAGAGGGACCTATCTTGCCGTCATGTCTTCAAGATATATTGGCTGATGACACTGAGGAGGATTCATCTGATGAAGAATATCCTGAGGAAGATGGTGTTCCAGATGAATCAGATTATTCCAGCCTAGACTCTGATTCTGACAGTGACTGATTCATTATAAACACAGGTTATTTCAAATGTATGAAATATGAACATTGTAGAAGAAACTAGTAACTCTTATGAACAGATAAGCGGTGGACATTCGCTATATAAAATGTACATATGTAAGCAATTGTTTTTCATGATTTTTTTTGGATATACTTGGCGGCCATTTTGGATGCCATACTGGCCGCCATATTGGATTTTGAACATGGCAAAGTTATGCTAAAATATAAATATGGTTGCAAGTGTTCACAACACCTTCTAGAATAATATTTTGAGGTTTCTTTTCAATGATAATTATTGTTTATGGCCAATAACTTTTTGATTTTTTTTTAATTTTACCATTTTGACGCCATTTTGGACGCCATCTTGGCCGCCATATTGGATTAGGAACATGGCACAAAATATGAATATGGTTGTAAGTGCTCCAAAAAGCTTCTAGAACAATATTTTGAGGTTTCCTTTCAATAAAAATTATTATTTATGGCCAATATATGACTTTTTATAGAATTTTACCATTTTGGACGCCATATTGGACGTCATTTTGGACGCCATCTTGAATATCGCCAGAGTGCCGAGATTTTTCTTTTGTTAACATCTTAAATGTGTTTTAGGACCATAAAAAGAAGCTAAAAAGTTGGTTTGGAAGAGTCCTGGAGGGGGTGCATTAACCACCCGTATATACCCGACTAATATGTTATCAGATCCATTCTAATCTGCTTACAAAGCACACCATGGTTTTGAAACGGCATTACTTAGAGTTAACAATGATATCTTATCTGCAATGGATGATGGTAAAGTAACTGCTTTTATTTTGTTAGACTTAGGTGCCGTTTTCAATACTGTTGATCATTTTTTGCTTTCACGTCCAAGGGACAACATTGGAGTTAATGATATTGCATTGAAACGGTGCCATTCTTACTTATTTCATAGACCTCAGAATGTGTGTACAGGGGTAATGTATCTGTACCTGTTTTTCTGGATTTTCTGTACCACAAGGTTATGTTCTAGGACCACAATGGTTTACGATATATACATATCCTATCCGTGACATTGTAATGAAATATAATCTTGCTTATCACGTCTACGCTGACGATACACCAATTTATCTTTCCTTTAAAGCTTTGCAGCAACATAGTGTTTCAACCATCCAACGCTTAGAAAATTGTATTAGAGATATTCGTATTTGGATAAAACAAAACTTTTAAAACTAAATGATGACAAAACAATGTATATGTTAATTGGATCTCGACAAAAACTTGCAAAATTTACAATGCCAGATATTGTCATTGGTGATTCTAATATCAAATCTTGCCCTCAAGCACGTAACCTAGGTGTCATCTTTGATTCAACCATGACTATGAACTCTCATATTTCACGGGTTAACCGCACTGCTGCTTTTCATTTTCGAAACATTGGTAAAACAAGGAAATATCTTGACTCTACTGCTACTGTTTAAATCATACATTCCTTTGTAATTACACGTTTAGATATTAAAAATTCTCTACTGTATGGTCCTCCTTAAAAACGAATTCACCGTCTTCAAGTGATTCAAAACTATGCTGCACGACTTGTAACGCTCTCAAAGAAATCTTGTTACATTACTCCAATCCTAAAATTTGCATTGGCTCCCTGTGTCGTATAGGATGATATATAAAATACTGCTTATTGTTTACAAATCGTAAGTTGATTGGGTGTGCTCCAAATTATATATCTGACCTTTTAAAATCATATATTCCTACTCGTGCTCTTCGATCCAGTGACAAGTTACTTTTATGTGAACAAAAATCTAACCACTCATGGGGTGATAGGTCTTTTGGTATAGCTGCACCACGGTTGTGGAATCAATTACCCCTTCATGTCAGATCATCCAATTCTTTTGCAATTTTTAAAAACAAACCTAAAAACACATCTCATGTCCAAAGCTTTTATTTGATATTCTTTTTTTATGTATACATATATGGGTGTATGTGCGTGTGTAGGCCTATGTATATATTCCTACTCGGCCTCTTCGATCCAGTGACAAGTTACTTTTTATGTGAACAAAAATCTAACCACTCATGGGGTGATAGGTCTTTTGGTATAGCTGCACCACGGTTGTGGAATCAATGATCATCCAATTCTTTTGCAATTTTTAAAAACAAACCTAAAAACACATCTCATGTCCAAAGCTTTTATTTGATATTCTTTTTTATGTATTGTTATGTGCGTGTTATGTTTTTGTTAAGAAAAATTATTGTTATTCCTTTATTTTTTCACATTGTACGGCGCCTTGAGCACCTTCTGGTGGATACGTGCGCATTATAAATCCCATTTATTATCATTTATTGTTAAAACTCAAAACAACTGTATTATATAAGCTTTATATCATTTCAAGATATCTTTTCACGATGCTAGACGAAAGATACGCAAACGGCGGGTAGCCCATACTGTAATTCAGAGTTTATCGTCATTTCAATCGAATATTTCAGAACAGTACATGTGCCAGTTGGGCTATATTTATAGTAGAGTTCATTCAGGCTATTTTAGTATTAAAGCTTTAGTTTTTAAACGAAAGTTATAGCCCAAACGAGCTATCAACTACAAGTGCTATACCCCAATTTGGCTATACTGTGGGAAAAATCCCAAACGAGATATTGTAGCTTAATTATCATGAAAGCAGAGTTCTTTATCATTTGGAAATGTTTGGTGGCAAATACCGAGTCAATGCTATTCTGTTATTATATAGGCTAAATTCATACGAGTCGCGCCGAACGAAAACCGATTTTTTTTGGAGTCATTTTTGGTGAGATTTGGAATACAAAATTTGTTAAAACTACCCACTAATACAAACTCTTATTGCATCCACGGAACAATCTATTGCAGGCGAATATGATAACACAGTAAAATGTCGAAGAATATGATAAACGCTGCAAAAATAACACTCGTAATCGAACGAAATTCTGGATTTTGCGCCAACGATTGCTTAAGCTCAAAATCCCTTTAAGGGATGTTGAGCTAAAAACAGTCTAGTTATATCAAGAAACATAGATGAAAGTTGCTAATTCTTAAAATGACCACTTTTAAAGTTCATGTCGTAAAACTTGATGAAATGATATTATGCGTATTTCGAAACGTATTTCTCGGTTCTTGTGTGTGTGCGTGTGTGTGTGTGTGTGTGCTGGGTGTGTGTGTGTGTGTGTGTGTGTGTGTGTGTGCGTGTGTGAGTGTGTGCACTCCAGATAGTCCATGTGCAATATTTCATATGCAATTTTCTATTTTGTTATTTTCATCATTGTGTATATTTACTCTTTTATCTTTTAAATGTTTTCAGCTTTTTACTCATTTCATTTTATGTATCATGATTGTATCTTGCGAGCTGAAATTGCCCAGTTTCTGGTGCTTAATAAAGTTGATTGTATTGTATTGTATTGTGTGTCTGTGTGTATATGTGATGGTGTGTGGGTGTGAGGAGCGACTGAATTTGGGTTGTCGCATCTTTTAAATTATCCTTGGGTTCCAAAGGCGGTAGAGTACAATCTTGGTTGCCCCACCCATACGTGGGGTTACGTTGAGTACATGGATAGGGTTTTAGATTATATTATTAATCAATGACCTTGGTATAAGTATTTAGCATATCATGTATTCAAAAAAATTGAATTTGCAATTGGTTGATGCCCATTGATATTTCTTTATGAATATTCAATCTACAATCTGCATGAGAAATGAACGCCCTTACCTCTAGAACGTTCAAAAATCATGCGCTACAAGGTCACATGACATATATATATATATATATATATATATATATATATATATATATATATATATATATATATATATATATATATATATATATATATATATATATATATATATATATATATATATATATATATATATATATATATATATAAATATATATATATATATATATATATATATATATATATATATATATATATATATATATATATATATATATATATATATATATATATATATATATATATATATATATATATATATATATATATATATATATATATATATATATATATATATATATATATATATATATATATATATATATATATATATATATATATATATATATATATATATATATATATATATATATATATATATATATACATATATATACATATATATATACATATATATGTACATATATATATATATATATATATATATATATATATATATATATATATATATATATATATATATATATATATATATATATATATATATATATAAATATACCGTGTGTATAACTAAAGTCTCAATCCTGCTTGTTTTGCAATTACGAGTACTAGTTGCGCGAATAGTGTACACTAATTTGTGTAGGTTAATACTGGTCATACACGCGGCACCATTTAATAGTACAGTCCAAAAATAGTACAATCAGTCTGTTGAATATTCAAGGCAACGAACGATGGCGCTGCAAAGTGAGATGCCCATTGATATATGGAAGAAATATTGTCATGGAGGCAAAAAAGATGGGTTTTTTTTTAACATATTATTAATATTAATAAGCATCACATAAAGGGATGAAAGGAAATGGAATTTAGAATAAGTTGATGCCCAGCGCAATAATTTATTATTGAATATTCAATCTACAATTAATTGCGGGAAATGTATGTTTTTACTTAATTTTTTCTGAAATATGGAATTCCGCAATTAATTTGATTGGAATGTGTTGTAAGTTCCAAACAGACAAATTTTTGAAACTAATAAATATATAATTTGATTTCTTTTCAGATGATATGAGTAGGCCTATTTGACTGACTACTGTCAATATTAGCCTACTGATGTTCAACCAATAACTTGACACAAACAGGTGTCTCTCGACATGAAATGACCTTATCAACCCCCGCAAGCCCCAAAGGAAGTCCACCCTGGAATGTGAGGCGTCAGGGGAACTCATAACCATGCTTCTAGCAAAGCTACGATTCTTTCAAAAATGCCACCAGAAACCTTAAATAGGCTCTTTTTAGTTTGGCGCCGCTTCACTATATCTGTTTCAACAGTTTGACTTGTTGT
The DNA here is from genome assembly GCA_020152595.1 of Chiridota heheva. NCBI lineage: Eukaryota > Metazoa > Echinodermata > Holothuroidea > Apodida > Chiridotidae > Chiridota > Chiridota heheva. The sequence goes on along the minus strand of JAIGNY010002369.1, from coordinate 752,785 downwards.
GCATGATTTTGTATTATTATTTTGGCTTAAAACATAAGGGGTTAAGTACGGTTTGAAAGGTGCTGCCCGGTTAATCGCGTTTGTATTGTTGTATGTAGTTAATTTATGTCCAAATTGTTTAAGCCGCTTTGCTCGAAAACCTTTTCCTTTTTTTTTTTAATTTGAAGGTTTAAATATATGTCAGTATGTTATAAGAAAGAAAATGAACATAAAAACTAGAACTGAGCAATATCAATATCAAGTTCCAAACATGGTCTTTATTCAAAAACAACAAATTCAAAGTAAAGCCTACAGATATTACGTTGATTGATAAAACTATTTAAAAAGAAGTTTTGACACTGGTCAGTAGTCAAGTCTATGGGTAATATGATTGCACGGCTGATCTGTACCTCGAAAGGGAGAACTGGAGTAATAACACTGACATATTATGAGGATATCATGACCGAAGACCGGAATTCACCACGGGAATCATGAAGTCATTGAACATGATGAATCTTTAAATTACGTGTAGTACAGTATGTTAGAACATCTAAGTTAATAGCTCCATGGTTAGAAGAAACGACTTCGTCGTAACTTATATAGTTCGAATTGTTCATGATATGTTCGATCAGAAGATTAAAGCAGAAGACTCTTTATCAGGCCGGCGCATGGTTTAATGGGTGATTAATATATAAGGCACACATCAAATATATGGAGGATTGAAAATCAAGTCTTTTGAAATTAATGATTGTCTTTTCATTGTTCATACAAACATCATGTGATAATGTGTTTAACCGGTCTTTTTAATAATAAAATAAAAAGGCATACCTAGGTCGAGTTCTGTAGTCTCCTTTAGAAAGCATCCGGGTTGTCAAGCAAAAAGTCCCAAACCACGACTTACATTAGAAGTGCCGTGTCCGTCACGACACACAAGTTCAATGCTTAGTGGACTAGTGACCTTTGAACAGGAACATAGCAACTTCAGTTTGCGTGTTGACATACCTCGTGTGTTGACATACCTGGTGTATCAGTGATGTTAAATGATTACGAGTATTGGAATAAGATTACAATGAAGCACCATACATTAAATCTAATCTTCTTTGCCTCTTTGCTATGTAAGACAAACAGCGAAACGTTTTTCGTTCCACCAAGTTTACAACTTGTAGATGTAAGATGTCCTCGGAGATGAAAACACAATTTTAAAAGTATTTAAAGAATTAGTTCAGTGGTCAAGCATGTCCATCTTATATGAAAGAGGACTTTAAAAGAAACAAAATAGTGAAAAAAGCATTCAAATATCTTGTACCGTTAAGGAGATATTCAAGTTTAAAATTTGGTATCATTTCTGTAGAAATGACTGAAATCAGACTAGTTGTGATGTCACAGCCTCAGATTCCTCAAATTTTTATGAACGCAAGGGCTGAAAACCGGAAATAGGAAACAGTCCTGGTCCCATAGAACTAAGAGTTAGAAAGGGAGAATCCTCGTTCGGAATACAGGTATACAGGTATTTTTGTTGATGGTGGTGTACAGGGGCAACCAGTTACCTTCTTGGTCGATACTGGGGCTAATATAACCATCACCAGTAAAGCTGTATGTAATGATATTTCTGAGACCTAGTTTAAGTTCAGTTACTGTTCATATGGTTTTGGCAGATGGGAGTGTTTCCCATTCTATGGGAAAAGACTTTTTGGTGTAAGTATAGGTGGCCATACGGTAACACATGATGTGTGGGTGGCGGATATATTAAAAGGGGAACTGTCATGGGTTGACGGTAATAAGGAGTCATTGCAGGAGGATGTTGGTTCTGAAAGGCTGGGGAAATTGTCCTTGTTTTTTAGTCATGTTAAGTGACATGGTGGTTATAGCCCCGGGTGTGAGTGGGTGGCGGAGGGACAAGTTTTTGGTGGAAAGGTTACATTTAAATATGCGCTTTTTGAACCAAGTTATAAATCCCAAAGCAAGTATGGTTTGCCTGAAGCCAAAGTGTTAACTGATCCTCGGAATGATTCGGTCCCTGTAAGGATGTTAAACCCGGGTACCCAGTCGATTAAGTTGTACAAAGGTACAGTGATTGGAGCAGTACAAGAGGTAAAGGAAGGATTGCAGTGTGGGGTTTCAATCCAACGTTGCGAGAGCTGTAAGAACGCCATGTCAAACGGGTGAGATTCCTGTCCATATGCAAGTCCTGTGGGAGTACTGTAGTCATGTAAAAAGGGGACAAAGGAGGGGAAATTTAAAAGCTGGTGGTAGAATATGGCGATGTGTTTGCGACATCCTCATCTGATTTGGGGTGAATCAGTGTCGTGAAGCATATCATAGATACAGTGAACGAAAAACCGATCAAAGAAGCGTCTAGGCGCATACCAGTGGTACTAAGCTATTATGATTTTCTTGTCATTTGCAAGAGTTACATCGGTTATAGCCTAATGGGTTACAGGACACAAGGCACATTCTCCCTCCCTCCCCACACCCACCCCAGTAATAAACAGTGCAGCCAAGAGGAAACCCAAGGCCCCAGGAAAACCCAAATATAAATGTAAAATTTTGAAGGAGAAGGGGGACAGAATAAAAAGCTTAATGACCATTAAAAAAAAGCACTGCCACATGGGCGAAAACCTCTACTGAAACCCATGCTTTAAAATGGCAAAAACGATATAAATTGGACTGAGAAGGCCTTTATTCTTTGCCCTTAAATTATTTTTAGATATGAGGGACTCCAAATGTTTTCCCAGGCCTTGCTATAATCTCTCGACCTTGGTAGGCCTAATAATGATGCCTTTTCAATGTCAAAAAAAAAAAAAACTGTATTTATTTTGGACCGAAAGTGTAAAAGGGGATTAATGGGGGCGGGGGCAGCTGCGTAGCTAGCATTAAAAAAGTAAGGGGGTCCGCGAAGGTCCTAGGCTCTCATCCCAAGATGAATTGTTCAAATTTAGCCCACTTCTGAGGGCAATTTTGTTTTTAAAAAGCAAATAAGATCTAAAAAATAAAGATTATCCCAATTTTAAACATTTCCTCAAAAAAGAAGGTGTACCATTCCCCGCCCCCGTACCTACGCCACTAGGGGAAGTTAATAATGGAGGGTTATCAGGCTAAGATACCAACATTGATCATACTAAAGAAAGAAGAAACTTATTTCAAATTTCAATTCACAATGCTTTTACCGAAGTATGGGATTCAAAGTGAAAAAGGCGTGGTCGCATGTCTTGCTGAATTTTACATGGAAAACTGTCTTCGCCGAAACGACAACGTGGAGTTTTAAAGCAGGAAAAATGTTTGCTAAACCAGGGAGTTGGAATTCCAACTCCCTGGTTTACCGCTTATACAAAGCAATGTTACAACGTAATGATTAGTCCGAAAACATGATAGAAGTGTTTTTGTCATAAATGATTATATTTTCATGATACATGATGATGATTGTGTGACCTAACTACATTTTTGAACAGTTGAAAGGTTGAAAAGGCAAATCTAAAACATTAGCAACAATTTTCTGTCTCAAAACTTTTGAAAAAGAACAGTCTGACAGTGGTCAAGCTTTTTTTCAGCACAGATGTGCAGTGCACTGTTTATGTGCTATATACATACAGTGAACCACGCTTGGAAGTAGGTCATCAATCTCCACTGATGTGCAGTGTACTGTAATTATGTGCTATATACAGTGAACCACGCTTAGAAGTAGGTCATCATTCGACCTGATTCCTAGCGAAGTAATTTTCATAATGATCACTTCCCAGTTTTCTGTAAAAGTTGTGCTCATACTGTCATAAGCCTGAAGCTAAAGAAAACTTCAATTTTCGTAAGTTCTCACAAGTAAATATAAATAACTTCACTCAAAAGGTGGGGAGCGTTGACTGGAGTCCAGTGCTTCTCGACAACGATGCTAATTCCTCTTACGATACTTTTTGTGATAAGCTAACTTCTCTTCATAATGATTGTTTCCCGTATATTCAAGCAAAGATGAATAAACATAAAAAAAAACAACCATGGATTACCGTAGGCTTTCTCACTTCGATCAAGAAGAAAAACAAATATTTAAAAATTCATCTCAGAAACCCCTCAGATACAGATAAGACTAATTACCAAAAAAAATAGGAATAAACTAAAACATGTTCTTCGCATGGTAAAGACAAAATATTTTTACATAAATTTGAAGAAGTTAAACATGATTCCAAAGGAACATGGTCAATTATAAATAACTTACTTCATAAGGAAAAAGCTAGAAGATTACCGTTAACGATACTTTTAAAGACAACGACAATAAAATTCAAAACCCAACAAAAATTGCTAATGATTTTAATACCAGAATACTGTAGTTACTTTGTTGAAATTGGACCTTCTTCACAAAATATACAATCTCAAATGCATACTAAAGATTCTCTCAAAAATAATACTCACAATCCCCATTCTCTTTTTCTATTCTCAAGGACCCAAGAAGAAGTTCTGAAGATAGCCTCTTAATGTTTAAAGCTAAATAAAGCTGTTGGTTTTGATAACTTTAAACCTCTAGTATGAAGAAAGTAATACACATAATTGTAGCTCCTTTAAGATATATCTGCAACGTTTCCCTTTCAAGTGGTTTTGTCCCTGACAAAATGAAAACTGCAAAAGTTATCTCTGTTTATAAAAAAGGTGATCCTAAATCTTATGGTAATTATCGCCCCATTTCTGTCCTCTCATGTTTTTCTAAGGTACTTGAACGGATTGTGTATAATAGAGTATATGATTTCTGAAATAAGTATGATATACTTTTTGATGGTCAATATGGTTTTCGTCAAGGTATGTCCACTGAATTAGCCCTTACTGATGCAGTTGATAAGTTATATAGTGTCCTTGATAAACAAAACTTACATCCATAGGAATTTTCCTTGCTTTATCAAAGGCCTTTGATACAATTGATCACGATATATTAAGTAATAAGTTGTCCCATTATGGAATAAGAGGTACCTGTTTATCTTCGTTTTGTAGCTATTTGTCTAAAGAACGCAATTCACATATTTTAATAATGTATGTTCTGATCCCCTTTTCCTTCAATGTGGTGTTCCGCAAGGATCAATTTTAGGTCCGCTCCTTTTTATCATTTATGTAAATGATATAAGTTAACTATCATCAAATTCCTTTTCTTTTTCTTTTCGCTGACGATACTAATATTTTTTTTTTCAGGTGACAATCTTTATAATCTTCAACACTTATTTTGTAATGAACTTGATCTTTTTCACAACTGGTTTACTGCTAAGAAATTATTTCTTAATATTGATTAAACTAAGTATGTAGTATTTAGTAATACTTGGGCTTATTTTGATTTT
>JAIGNY010002369.1:725000-742500 GCA_020152595.1 Chiridota heheva | reverse complement strand
GAAAATGCCAATGGTTTGTCCAGAGGACCTTGTGGCGTTGAATGTGACCATTGCTGTACAAAAGAGGAAGCAGAGGCAATCAGTAAAATACTGCTATGTATGAGTACTAGATACCAGGGAAAGACAAAGCAAAAGGAAAGGGGTTGTTCCCATGACAAATTATGTCAAAAAGGGTAAATGATTCAACAGGATAATAGTTCCCCAATGGTAGTGGTTGCAGGAATAGCCAAAAGAAGCCAAAAGAAACACCATGGTTAGAAGGGTGGTCCTCAAAAATAATAAGGGCAGAACTGCTGAAAGATACAGAAACTGCAAAAATCATACGCTGGAAAGAAAATTATGATTCCAGGCCAACATGGGAAATAGTTTTACCTGAAAACGCAGAGACATAAAGTTATTGGGCCCAGTGGGACAGATTGGAGGTTCAAGACGGTGTAATATGTCGCAGGTGGGAAACCCATGATAGGGGTAGCACTAAGTGGCAGTTACTGATTCCAAGGAGTTTAAGAAAGATCGTGTTCACACTTCTACATGACAGTAAAACAGCAGGGCATGTAGGAATCAAATGCAAGTTTAATAGAGTACAGTTACATTATTACTGGCAAGGTTGGCGCAAGGATGTTGAAAGATCATTACAAAACATGCACAGTATGCCAGGGAAGAAAAATGTCAAAAGGGAAAAGCCGATCGAAAATAAAGATTCAAGGTGGGAGAGCTCCTAGAACAGTCTAGTCCACGCTCCCGATCGGGAAATTTCCCGATTGGGAGATCGAGACATGCGCAGTGACCATAATTTAAATTGTTCAGCCGTAATCTTTTTTTTTGGCTTGTCCAATTCTGTAATTCTAAATTTGTATACATTGGAAATTACATTGGAATTAGTATTCTTGAATAAATTAAGCTTTTACTGGTGATTCTGTTAAAATCTACTCTTCAAAAAATATTGAAATGAATTCTAAAGATTACGTTAAAACTCCCTGGTGAAAGTCAAATTTGCTGGTGAAAATGGAGAAAATAATTTCATCGTTCTGTTACACCAATAAAAATTGAATATTTCGCATGCATTTCCCTTATCTTTGGCTTACACCTATTTTACCGTTACGTATTTCTTTAGGGAGATTTGAATTTGAAAAGATGCATTGTGGGTTATAATGACAAGAAATCTCCCGAATTCTCTCCAAATCGTGAATGTGAACCGTACTGTTGAAACGGTTGCAATTGACATCATGTAACAGAGAGAGGAAATAAATGTGTCATGGTGGTCGGAGATTATTTTACAAAGTGGGTGGATGCTTATGCAATTGTTAATCAAAATGCAGAGACGGTTGCTAACGTGCTGGTAAATGAGTTTATTTGCAGGTTTGTCTTGCCGAAGCAGATGCATACAGATCAAGGTAGGAATTTTGAATCCCATCTCTTTCAGGAAATGTGTCAGCTGCTAGCAATAAAGAAATCAAGGACCACCGTCTTTTATCCACATGGTGATGAAATGATTGAAAGGTTCAATAGAACTTTGAAGGAAATGATGTCAAAGGTTGTGAATAATACCAATGTGTAACCCATGCACTGCCTTTCTCCCCTAAGAGTATGGTGACTCCAAGGACAGCAATTACATAATTAAAAAGACACAGAACAGCGTAAGATATGATTCACAAACAAATTTATTTAAGTAAAAAAGAAGACTAAATGCACAATACCAAATACTGGCCGGTATTATATAATACAAAATAATATTACCTTAATCTTTCAATCAATCCAAATTCTTTCAACGCACCATACAATTGCCGACCGGTCCACTCACACTCGAATCTCCATCTCCTTTCTCGAATTAATTTATTGTAAAATGGTTTTTAGAATCATAATAAATCAAACTTAAATTTAAACTTAAATTGGCGTCATAGTATCGCGTGAGACAAACCATAGAAACTACACGTCCAAACGTGACGAATGTTTACAACTGATTCAGACAAACAGATCCTCAGATTTTATTGGTGAAAGTATTTTCTTATATTTCATTTTTTGACATTTTCTTGAGGATTTGCGATACCTGACGCCACTTAAATACAAGTAAATTAAATGTTTCAGTTTCAACGTAAATGCAGGGGAAATGGGAGTGCTTCAGTGCAAGCCTACGTATCCTAACGCTAATACCACCGTTCTTACGTTATTAACGTTAGTGTATTCTTAAGCCTAATTACGCGGATATTCACAAAGTTACACTCATGAGATAAAGATTCTCTTTGGCCCTAAGCCTTTTTCAAATGCAATAAAAATGATCATCTTAAACACATTTTTCTAACACAACAGAGATTAAAACTTTGCCTACTCTAATAGGTAATAGGCCAGACCAATAATACAGGCCTGCCTTGGCTTATACAGCCAGCATGAATTGAAAGTCATCACCCCCAAACGGAGCTCTACGTCCGTGGCATTTACCTAATACCGTCGGGATCAGAAAATTTCATTAAATTTAAGTCCACCCACTAGGGGGTATACCCTCTCATCACTTAGTTCAGTAATTCAAAAAATTTCATATAATCACCATGATTAGAACAGTTTTCATGTGAAATAATTCACAAAATGTTTCTTCTTTGTCTCTCCAAAGTCTTTCAAAACTCAAGTATGTAGCCTACATATTTATACAAACCTAGGTCTAAAGCTAAACTTAGGAAATGTATAGTAAGCCTGCACTGAAGTATCAAAAAAATGTTAAAATCATTTATTGGTTAATTTAAATATGAATGATAATTAGACCAAGGTCAGGGAGCACACCGTCTTATCTGTACTCCACATCTCGTAGGTGGATTCCCTTTGTTTTGTCGTTCTAATCGTCGAATGTTAAGTTTCTCATCTTGAATTTGATTGTTATTATTCCTTCATTTACAGTATTGGAAATTTCTCACCCATGTCTTGTTGTGGTACGTCCCTTCCTGTTAGCTTTCGTTTCATCACATACAATGGTTGAACAATAACTTTCTCCTTTTCTTTGTCTTTCAGGATGACATTGTTGGATTTAAGTTCATTTGTTGCACTTCTACAATTCAGCATAGTTTCTGTTCATTCCTGTGAATTACTCTTTCTCTTCTCCTGCCATTTTCTGGTATCAGAACGTACACTGGGATATCTGCATTAGGTTGGTCTTTCACAATGTAAACATCTTCTTCCCATTTATCCGCAATCTGGCATCTTCTCTGATCTTTCTATTTCTTATCAGCACTCTCTCTCTCTCTCTCTCTCTCTCTCTCTCTCTCTCTCTCTCTCTCTCTCTCTCTCTCTCTCTCTCTCTCTCTCTCTCTCTCTCTCTCTCTCTCTCCTGGGATAAGTGGATGTACCTTTAATCTCTGATTGGTTAATTTCTTCTGTCTTTGTGCTGCCTTTTGTAAGTTCTCTTTATCATGATTGAAGGCACTGACTAGTCTTCTGTGATGTTATTGTACCTATTTGTCACTTACTTTTTGTGTTTTCATTTCTTGGTTTTCACCTTTCTGTTCCATCATGAAATCTACAGGTAGACGAGCATGCCGGCCAAACATCAGAAAGAATGGAGTATACCATTTGATGCATAAACCGTGTTATTGTAGGCATGGATGACTTCTCGAAGGTGCTATGCCCATTTATGTTTCTGTTCTGGTGGCAAGGCTTTTCGGCAGGGTAGTAGGGTGTGGTATGACATTTTGTGATGCCATAGATGTTGCAAACTTCCTTGATTGTTTTTGACTAAAAGTTTGGTCCTTGATCACACAGTAGTCTTCCTGGACAACCATATATTTGATAACAGTGTCTCCATAGTGCCTTGTCTGTTGTTTTTGCAGTGATATCTTTTGTTGGAACCGCAATTGCATACTCGGTAAACAGATCTGTCATTACCATAACAGTTTCCATTCCTGATGTAGATCTCCCCAGGGTTAAAAAGTCTACTACAAGGGTTTGAAACGGTACTGATGTTTGAATAGTTCTGTTGAGATGAGGTTACTTTCCTCAAGTAACACCTCTTACAGCTTTTACATCTGTCTTGAATATCTGCAAACATTTGTGGCCAATAAAATCTTTTCTGCACTTGTATGAATGTTCTATCTACTCCAAAATGGCCAGCCATGCCATGCAGTTGTTGAAATACTTGTGTCCTCAGTTCCTGTGGTACAACAAGTTGCAAACTTGTTTCAGCTTCTTTGTTTATTCTTTTGTAGAGTACTCTTTTTATTTTCAATCTGTCATATTCTTGTAGGAGTGTTTTCATCTCTTTGTTGTGGTTGTTCCATTTCTCTGGTTTTGTTTCCTTCTGTTAAGCCCTCCATTACTGCTTGTATTTCTTTCTGTGCCATCTGGTTTTAATTCATGTCTGTGTTTGACAACCCAGGAAATGTTCTTGTTCCTCTTCTGACATATATGTTGTTTACGCTGGGCATTCTTATGGCAGAGCAGCATGCGTTCACCACATTACAATTAATTGTTGCTGGATCCTTCACTTTGAATGAAAAGTCCTTTCTTTATAATACATCTGTATGGCTGTTGCTTCTTCCAGGTCGGTACACTATGTCAAAATTGTATGAAGAAGGCCTATCGCATTTCTGTTGTGTTAAGCTGTACTAAGCCAGAAGGTTTTGATCTGTGTTGATTGTAAACTGTGACTCATATAAATAATCTCAGTACTTTTTAGTTACTGCCCAGGTAAGTGCCAACAGTTCCAATTTGAATGCCGAGTAATTGGAATCATTTTTCTCTGCAGGTCTTAGTGTACGGCTGGCGAAAGCAATTACTCTCTCTTGTCCTTTATTCACCTGTGATACTACTGCTCCTAGTCCCTGAGCACTTTAATCAGTGACTACCAAAAATGGCTTTGTGTAATCTGGATAGGCCAAGACAGGTGCAGTTGTTAAAGATTTCTTTAGTTAGTCGAGGGCCTGTTGTTGTTCATTTTACCATTGGAAAGGTTTTGGTTGTTTTGTTGCCCCATTTCCATTCTTCTTTTTTGTTTGTAACACCCACAAGGTCAAAACAACTTACCAGAAATCTTGGAAAATTCCTTGATAAATCATCTATAGTATCCTGCTAGTCCAAGAAAACTTCTCAATTCTTTTGCATTTTCTGGTGTCTTCCAGTACTCCACAGGTGCAATTTTCTCAGGATCTGTGGCTATGCCTGTGGCTGATACAACGTGGCCCAAGTAGTGAATTTTTAACTTGAAAAGATGATGTTTTGGCGCTTTGATTTTCAGTCCATGTTTTTCTAATCTCTAAAACACTTTATCAAGTCTTTTCAAATGGGTATCAAAGTCACTGGAGAATACAATGATGTCGTCAATGTAGATCAGCAAAGTTTTATAATGTAGCTCTCCAAACAAGTCTCCATATAGCGCTGAAAAGTTGCAGGTGCATTTGTAAGGCTCAACGGCATTCTGGTAAATCCCATAGGAGTGGTGAAAGCTGTTTTCGTTTGATCACTAAGGTGTATTGCGAATCTGCTAATAGCCGCTAGCCAAGTCTAGTGTAGATATAAACCGGACGTTATTCAATTCATCGAGGGACTCTTCAATTCCTAATAACAGGTGTGCATCTTGGTTTTGTCATTTAATTTCCTGTAGTCCACACACAGTCTTAATGATCCATCTTTTTTCTTAACTAACATAATCGGTGCTGCCTAAGGACTGTGGCTCTCTTTGAAAACTCCCTGCTCTAGCAATTTTTGGATATGTTGTTTGACTTGTTTATACATCTAGGGAGGAATGCGTCGGTGTCTCTTTTTAATGGGTGGGCTATCTCTTGTTGGGATTTCATGCTGGATGGTACTTGCATGCCCCAAATATGTTGATCCCATTGAAAACACTCCTTTATGTTTGTTTACTAGTTCCTGCAACATCCTTTCTTGTTCAGATGTTAAAATTTCGCGGTTTACATCCTGGGACTCAGTTGTTGTGTATTGGAGATTAATGCCAACTTCCACAGTGTCTTCATCAAGGGTTTTCAAATCTGCCTGGGTCGTCTCAATATCTTCACTATAAATCTTGAAAAGTTTGTCAACTTTTGTTGATCTATTTATTCTTACATTATATGGGTTTGCATTTATTACTCTGACTGGTATGTTACCATCTTTGACCTCAGCAAGAGATTTTGCAATTCTGACATTTATTGATAGGTCAGTAGGTTGTTGTGATCTGTTGGTTCAAGCATTGCAATATAAATCTTACAGTTCACTTGCTATCTGCACTTCCCTGTGATTATCATTTCAGTCCTGGGATGGTTATATGATATGACGTGTCACTGGTCTCACGAAGCCAACTTGTCCATCTTTGCCTGCAAAATTGTAATCATCCTCTATACTTTTAAGAGTCTGATGTACCTTTGGTTCCATTCCTTCTAAGTGTTTTAGACAGTGTTGACCATCGTTGCCGAATAGTTTCTGTCGTACACATCTGATTACATTCATTCCCAACAAGGAAGGTATATTGGATGCGGGAGTCTCTTTCACAATCAATATTCCAACATTTGGTAAGTAAATGTCCATTATTTTATTTTCAGTCTCCATATAGGCAGAATATAGAAGTGATAGTCCATTCAGCTTTTAGTCTCAGCCAGGTTATATCTGCTTTTTTTCTTTGTAGATTTTGGAAATGTTTATCTGCGAATTCTTGGTTATGTTGTTGTTACCTGTGAACCAGTATCGATGATGCATTTCGTTTTTATTCCAACAATCTTTATATCCATGGCCACCTAATCTCCAATTGAAATATTTCATGGTCATGTAAAGTAAGAGACCCGCGTTGCAAAATTTCACTTTCCATTGTACGGTCCACAACAATGGGTTTTGTTAGTTTAAATAATCATCAGTTTTTTGTTGTTTGACATCTCTGATTTGCTGTGTATCTTGTGCAGTGTTTGCAGAGCAGAGCTGGTCCTCTACCATTATGTGACCCAATTGGATCATATTGGCATTCACATTTCTTCACTGGGCTCCAAAAGCATTTTGTTTCTGTGAATTGGAGTGATCCCCAGGCAGATGATTTTCTCTCTGTGCATAATACTTTCTTGCTTTGTAATGGCTGAATGGTCCCTGGGCACCATCTTATCTCTGGATATGTACTGGTCTTGAAGGGCATTCTGGTCTCGGTGATTATACTGGTCTCGATGGCTATACTGGTTTCAGTGATTATACTGGTCTGGTTGTTATACTTGTCTTGGCGAGCATACTGATCTCGGAATTGTCTGTTTTGTGTAGGACAATTTCTTGCAATATGCTCCCACTCCTGGCACTTCCAGCATGTGAGACTAGCCGGTTGATATCTTTGTTGCTCTCTAGTATCCGTGTATGTTGACGTGACCAGTTTACATTTTTCACTTGCTCCTGAATAGAATGCATTTCCCTTCTTAATTCCTTCATCTCCTCCAGTATAACCATTGTTTCTGTTTTGTTTCTTCTTTTTGTTTTCTGTTTTTGCTTCTCCTTTGCATACTTACTGCTGCGAAAATGTTATCGTTGTTGTTGAACTCTTTTTCAATTTCAATACTTTCGTTTTTATCACCAAAAATTTCACAGTCGGATTTCTCCTTGCTCCTCTTTTTATTTCCAAGCCAATGGTTGGGCTTCTAATTACCTCAATGAATTTGTCTCTCAGCATGCCTTGCTTCATCAGTTCTGGGGATCGGTTCTTTCTAACATTTGCAGTTTTAAGGCGTAACATCTTCACCTGACTGTTGTGTTGTGTGAGCATAAAACTTGCAAGGGATGTTTGTGACAGGCGTCTTATCACTATAAATGTTATGAAGTGTTTCCAGAATTTTCTTCGCCGAGTTTCTTTCCTCAGTCCCCATCACCATTATTTCTTTTCTTGCCTCACCACCAAGATATCTCGTAATTAGAATTGGTTTATGTTCCTCTGGTGTATGCCAGGTCCTTGTTGCAGTTTCAACTTCGTTTTCCCATTCTTTAAATGAGGGTCATTTGGGGACAGCCTCTTGCCTGTGAAAATTGGTATCTTTATGTCCATAGGGATGTAAGAAATGAGCATGATGATGTGGTCCTCGTTACTCTCAACCCTGGTTGGAATATTTGTGTAATGGAATCTTCCATTATCTTCATCTATATTCAAATCAACTGAACACAACCAAAGCCCTGCACCTACATGTACACTTTCTAATTAAAATTGTGCGCTGTCATGTGAATTCAATTCTGTAATTGTGCCAGTGCACCAACACTTCTAACACCAGTGTAACAGGAGGGGTTCTTTTATGCACTGGCTTTCTCCCCTAAGAGTATGGTGATTCCAAGGAAAGCAATTACAGAATTAAAAAGACACAGAACACAGTAAAATGTAATTCACAAACAATATTTATTCAAGTAAAAGAGAAGGCTAAATGCATTATACTTAATACTGGCCAGTATTATATATAAAAAAATATTACATTATTCTGTCAATCAATCCAAATTCATTCAACACACCGTACAATCGCCAACCGGTCCATTCACACTCGTATCTCCATCTCCTCTCTCGAATCAATTTACTGTAAAACAGTGTTTAGAATCATAATAAATCAAACTCAAACCTAAACCTATTTTCACGCTCAAAACTGACTCTTCACGCACATCACGCACACTTGCATACGAACGCGCATGCTTCACAAACAATGTCTCTCACGCTGTAAAACGTCTGTGGTGTCATATTATGGCGTGAGGCAAACCATAGATACAACGCGTCCAAACGTGACGAATGTATACAACTGACACATACAAACAGATCCTCGGGTTTTATTGGTAAAGAAGTTCTAGTATTTTATTTCTTGACATTTTCTTGAAGATTTGCCATACCGGACGCCACTTAAAGACAAGTAAATTAAATGTTTAAGTTGCAACGTAAGTGCAGGGGAAATGGGAATGCTTCAGTGCAAGCCTGCGTATCCTATCGCCAATACTACCGTCCTGACGTTATTAACATTAGTGTATGCCTGGGCCTATGTAAATTACGCGAATATTCACTAAGTTACACATGTTGATTGGGATTTGTGCTTACCCACACTTCTAATGGCGTATATATACATCAACAGTTCATGACTCGTCAGGGTGTAGCCTACCCAAAATTAGATTATGATGGGTAGGGAGGAATTGCTACCAATTGACCTGATACTAGGGACAGATTGCCAAGTTGAAACGTATACTCCATTGCCCAAAAGAAATGAATATGATTGTGAGCTGCAGAACCGGCTGCGAATAGTGCACAATTGTGCTCGCAGTAAGTTACAAATGGCTGGTGAAAGGCAGAAGTAGAATTACGATAACACTGATCGAGAAATTGTATATAAGGTGGGTGATGCAGTGATGCTGTACAATCTGAAAAATAAAAAGGGACTTTTTTGATAGTCAGTAAACTCAGTGATGTGACTTTCCGAATAAAAAAAGCTGCCAATGGAAAGGGGACAAATGTATATCATAACAGGTTGAAATTATATGAGAGCCAGCAATTGAAAAAGGCTGAGTTGCAATCCAGTTCTGCAGGGGTTGTTGTACAAGCAGATGATGCAGAGAATCCTGAACCCCGTATTCAACTAAAGGTTAAAAAACAACTTAGGATGCCGGATAATCTTGTATAGAAAGATAGAGTCCCCTACCAACTAATTAGGTGTGCTGTCCGCCATAAATTGGGTCCTGTTAAGATGGCTGATATTAGTTCGATATACTGTATATGCTTCCAAATGTTTAAAAGTTCTTTGCTCTTTTTACAGGATAACTTAAGTGGAAAACAAAATGAACACCTGTGACGATGACTTAGAGTCGTGACGAGAATACAGGTGCCGTAATTGTAAACAACGGTTCCCAACTCTAGAGGAACTGAGGACCCATTTGCAGACCAAGCACCAGGAGGCACGTTTCAGTTGCAACGAGTGCAGCTACTCTTCACAGAGGATTGCTAAGTTACTCTATGTGCTGCATAACCACCTAGAGACCGCCGTTACTAAAAAGAGGAAAGAATCCCTCAGCACCCCGCATGACAGGGGGCCAAAACAACCAAGGCGAGAAGTTGTCGTTGAGACTGTAGCAAGTGACACATATGTCGATCCTCCCCAGCATATTCCCTATCCCTGGCAGTACTGCTCTTCTCTACCCCCTAACTGGATGGCCCCTCAAACCTCTTGAGGATTTGCGATAGCAAAACCTAAATCCCCCAACCCCTGGGAAAGATTTAAAACTTTCTGTCCAATTCCTTGGAGAAACGAGCTCGGTCACATCATCGCAGTCGGAAGTGGAAAAGGAGTTGTCTAAGGTGAGAGAGGCATCCCACTTCCTACCGGAGTCGTGTACTTACCGAGGATTCAAGGTGGTAAAGGTAGTACACCATCTTGGCAGAGAATATTGTTCACCCTGAAGGAACCTTTTTTCAAGGATGTGAAGAAGGAGTTTCACCACGAGTAGAAAGAATTAGCGACCGCATATTTCTTCATTGCATAGACCTTTGTATTTATATTGTGATATTTAAAAGTTATGTTATGATGTTTTGATGACATTTCTGTTACTGTATTTTGAAGATGATTTTGAGTACTTGTGGTATTGTATGATTTTTTAAATTTATTTCTGTTCATGTACGGGTGGATGGTGACCGAGTCAAATGCATGAAAGCATTTGTTCTCTTTGGGAGGGGGTAAAGAAAATATGTGACCCCTTTCTCACAACTTGGAGTAATCTAGTCAATATTAACAATTGTATCAAAGTCCACCAAAAACTTGGAGAGAAAAGCAGATTTCGTAGAAGAGTTGTTATTCAGAATCCAAGAAGGAAACAATTGGTAACTCAGCACAGTGTTGCAGCCTGCAGTATTACTGAATTGGACTTACCTAGTTTTGCACTTCCGTATTCGAGGGATTTTCTTGAATCTATTAGTGTATAATTTATCATTTCTATTGGTGGATTATTGAACTTACAATGGAGGCCTGAAGAAAAATGGAATGCTGGGTAACCAAAATGGGAAATAATGTCTGTTGGACTTAAAACCAGTCAAACCAAATTGATTTATGAAAGATTATCTGGAAATGCCCAAAAATTGTATCCGTGGAGTTACAAGTAGAATATTTGCTTAGGGTTTTGGTGGTGACTCGTGAGTCAACCAAAGTTACTCACGAGCAGGGGTTTGTACTCGCGAGAAGTTTTACTCGTGAGCAGCTTTTTTACTCATTAGCAGCTTAGGCCTACTTGTGAGCAGCTTTCTTCACTCACGAGCAGTTTACTCGTGAGCAGTGATTTTTACTCGTGAGCAGTAATTTTTACTTGTAAGCAGTGATTTTTACTCGTGAGCAGTTACTCGTGAGTAGTGATCTTTACTCACGAGAAGTGAGCTGTAACAGTTATAGTTGTACAGAGCCAATAAATAATAGTTATTTGTATTCATCCGTTTGCTTATTAGCATGATAGTACTGCAGCATACGAGAATAAAAGTTCTGTAGCTTTTATCCATGTGTCTTGGTGTTTCATTATGTTTTCTCTCAGACAAGTGTGTTCGTGTATGCATGTTGTAAGCCGCATATGATTTTTCAAGCCCATACAGATTATTCCCTACCCGCAGTCGATTACCCATAACAATATATTTCACCCACCAAACACTTTCTTCTGTGAAAGGTCAGCTCGGTAAAATTTTGCAGAGATACTGGAGTTGCAGATCGGGTACAATGCGATGTCACAAAGATCACCATATATGTTTCGAAACAGATATGCCCGGAAACAAATGTGGTCGCAGAGTATATATTCGGCAAATATAAATATGTATGTTCGGAAACAAATGTGGTCGGAAAATAGTAAGAGCAACGTATGAGTACGTCACATGCAATACCCATCAAAAGGATTTGCAAATAAAATGCATTGTGACATGTCTTATTATAGAAACTATTCAGTTGGAAATCAAGCTCTAAAATTATTGATGATCAATTAAGTGCGTTAAAACCGCGAAATAAAATTGAGGGATCGAAACTTGATCATACTATATTGAGCTTACTTTGTTAGTCAGTTTGGGAGCAACCCAAAAACTAGTTACTTTGAAATACCCCAAAAATTGGTTACTTTGATGTATTACGTCATCGCATGAACCTACACATTTGACTAGCCTACACTAAACATATGGGTTTCTTATTTTCCGCTCCGAATTGTCCAAAATTTCACTGGATATCCTGAAATTCTGGAGACGGATAGTAAATAGATATTCAAAACTTTTCGCCGCTGCTTTTTGAAATTAATCGTCGCCTTTTTGAGAAAATGAACAAAACACACTATCCATATTCTATTTTATTAATTAAAAATTAGTTAAAAATAACTGTACGTAAATATTTATAGCAACATGCAAACTTCTCGGTAAGCTGATAAGTGTCACAAAAATTTTGTCCAAGATTGTTTGATAGATTTCATTGAGTGAAAATATCGTAATGTCAATGGAAAATAGTTTTATGTAGGAAAGTCATAATATTTTTAAAATAACAGACATTTAACTGTTTCTGAAAATGTAATACAATACAATAAAAAGCATTAACTTCTTTTGGACCTGACCGTGCTATCTTAAGTAGGTAGGAAATATGTGCTTTATTTTTTAATTCGGCGAAGAAAAAAAAAAAATGTCTGAGTGCTTTGTTCTTGACTTCAGTGCATTGTTCTGTACATTTTGGATTAAAAGGGAAATGACGGTAGTCAGGGGATGGGGATGTCGGTGGGGAGGAGAGAAGTGCCTGAGATGGAGACCGGAATAATGGCAGTTAGATGAAAAGTATTTCAATTTTTGTTTTATCAGATTTCAGCATGTAAACAAAAAAGTAGTTTCAATGCTCATATTGTTTTTCTAATATTATCATGAAAAATACCTTACAAGAATATAGAAGCCAGGATATTGATGAAACAGTAACATTTCAATAACATTGGATGAAATAAAAGAAATAGACACAATTTTGTAAATAACAAACATTGTTAGATTCCATGTTTAAATTAGACGTGCGCCACACTCTCAGTTGGTTCAGTGAAATAATTCAGCTTTATTTTTAGTCCCAGGTACCAAAATCTCACCTTGCCTGCTTCTTATCGACGGACCTAAACTTTAATAACTAAGTAAAATACTATCCACATACTTAAAAAAGCCCCTCAAATATTCAGCAAAAAACGTCGTTTACCTCATATTTTTTCAGACGATCTTGAACAAAACTCATTGGGACACCCCGTTTCCCCGTTCAATGTTGGTGAAATGAGTGGAAAATAATGATGATTGTTTTCCATGTCTCTGTATTTCCTAGTGAAATATTTTGACAACATTGAAAGGAGGGAGCCGGGCGGGAAAGGAAGGAGGGGGGGGGGGTGAAATTAAGTGTACATAAATATTTGAAACAATCTGCAAACTTTCCGGTAAGGTGGTAAGTGTCCCAACAGTTTTTTCCAAGATTGTAGGCCTATTTGTTCAGTCGTAGAGGGTGTCCTCCTACCATGGAATAGTTTAATTGAAATTCCTGCCCCTTACCAGAAGCTTTGTTTTATGGGAGTTGAATGGTAAAGTAAAAGTCATTAAAACGACACTGGAAATGTTTTCACTTGACCAGCTTCACGTCTAACTCCCACAGGCACAAGTTTTAGGAGTCTTTTATACAAGGTTTAAATGAGGTTCCATTTGTCAAGAAATGTATTCTGCAGTTTTAATCTCTTCACATCAGGCCGTCAGACTGGATTTAGCAAGGAGCAGGGTGAGCCTTACAAGCAGGCATTCAGTTACAGTTATAAGTAAAATATTCCAAAACAAAAATATTGATCATGTTTCAGAGTCTTTAAATCAGCTTAAGTTTTCCTATGCTGGAGACCCCGCAGTACTGGACTACTCCCGCAGTACTGGACACAATTCAAAAATTGCAGCTAATCCAGAGTCGTACTAATCAGCTAATTCAAGCAAAAGGAATGTATTTTTAAATGAATACGCCACATATAATTCTTGGATTCACTGATATAGTCCATACACTATATCCATTCAATTCAACGTTTCAAAACACTTCAATAATAGCCTGCATGTAACATTTGCCAATTTGTGTATCTTTTTGTGATACATAAATGAAATTACTTTAAACCCTCCGTCGCAATTTTTGAAACATAATGAAAGCAGCATTTCTCTTAATAAAGCAGTTTAGATTTTCAGAGGGAACCATACTAAAAACAGAAAAAATACCGACGTATATGGATTATATGCGGGAGATGGTAATAATTCAGTGCTTTAATGTGTGTTTCGAGGTGTTCAAGGCTCCGCGCTTAAAAATAAAATGCGCTGTAACTGAACAAAAATAATTCAGGTTAATCAACGAGGAACGTATCAATGATGAATATCAAAAGTGATGTGTGGTCTGTAAGGTTAAGTTCATCGAACTTCTATCTCAAAAAGGTGTAAAATAGGCCAGCTTACCACCACTCTTCAAAAGAAAAAGTTTCGTTATCTTTCAATGTTAAAAAATGTGTAGTGTATTAAGTGAGCATCTTTCAACGAGCTTAGATAAAAAAAAAAATTGTCATGAAAGATTCGTGCCCTTACATCAGCGATGCTCTGACTTTTCACATGTCAGCATGTTGGAAAATCGAACATCTCAAGGCCACCAAAATTTCATCACTGCCTCTACACTCCATATATACGTTGGCACGTACGTACGGGGTTTATTTCGAGAATGGTTTTTAGCGTGACACAGCGTGTACACTATTTAGCAAAAGAAATGTTGAGTGGGGGCACTGCGAGTAGCAATGTTCTAAATGTCGGGGTACAATATTGGCATGTGTCTATCAGATTCAGAATGAGGGTAACATTCGATATGATTTCCTTTGTTGAATTTCCTCATTCTCTTTATGACTTCAGTAACTGTACGGCCCCGCTTCACTGATTTGTGTGTCACTGATTAGGGATTTAAGGGATATTTATAATCATACCTGAAATCACCTAAGCCGAACAGTTATGCATATATTTACACAAAAAGCATGAGTCCAAAGCTCAAACTTTAAACGGTAATTCGTGGCAATAAATGTATACGTCCTTGATTGATACAGACTTGATCCAAACAAGGAAATCTGCAACTGCTTGGGTAGAATCACTAGAATACGATTCTTCGACCCATGCCCATGTGTGTGTTTGCGATTAAGTGTACTTTTCGGAGTAAAAAAGTTTGAATGGAGTTGAGTGCTGGAACTACGTGTTTAGCATTGTACGACTTTGGAGCGCAAAGTAGTGGTGACCTGTCATTCAAAAAGGATGATACGCTGATTATAGAAGCTAGTACTGGGGTACGTGCAAAACAATTATATTTCTCCATACATACGTATACTTTTAACAATGTTTATATTGTTGTCTAGTTAACTGTACACGTTGCGGAAAATTCTCTCTCGCACCCATGCAAGACGAACATTTATAGCAGTGTTTAAAAGCACTACGAAAGTTAAGATGATTAGCTTAAATGATTATTTGTTTAGAATAACCCGGCCAGTAACCATGAATTTTACTTACCACTGTCAGAAAGTTTTGTGTGAATTATTGGACATGAAGTTTAGGGATATATCTTACCCTGTATTAGATAATTAGCATTAACCGTGATATCGATATCAAGTGTTCAGTCACAGAGTCTATGTGCTCTGCGAAAAGATTTTTAACCCTCTTGGGAACTACACTGGAACACTTTCGACTGGTTCATTATGCAAACAGAAGGTGCATGCATGCGTTATACGTGATTGCTTTAACCGCATGTCATTTAACGTATTGGCTTAGTTTGCCAAGCATTGATAATATAATGATAAATAAGGGTTGTTATGCACATATAAACCAGTGGATTTGATTCATACATTTGACATTCAAATGTGGAATTCATGAACCATTCGGCCCCATACTGTTACAGACATTTTGTTAAAACATTGCATAAAATCACAAATTACCTGTTGCGGTACGGTATGTTTGGGCTTTTCTACCTGTCGCTGTGTGCAACTTAGCCATCCAATCCTTATGTGTATGGCATACTAAGCCACAGGTATGAGATTTGATCCAAATTAATAAAGTATGAAGAATTGCACGTATATAAAACAGAAAACACATCAAACAATTAAAAGTAATCATCACAAGCTGATTAAGCAAAAAACCGTGTAATGATTCGTATCCCATTTACTTTTAAAATTCAACGTACATTTAAAGGTCTTTTGGCGCATAAAGATTATTAACCTATTCAAACGAGCTTTAGATTTTGAACAGAAAAATGAAAAACAAAATAGAATCTGAGTAGTAGCAGACCATGTCAAAGTTTGGGGAATTTCTAATGTGTGCAGTACGACCGTAAGAAAACGCAAAACTTTCTGTATTCTGCAAAATTACTTTGTAGACTTCCAGTCATTCAAAATAATCGGAATACTTAGCTAGAACTTGATAAGGGTATGGTTATTGTCACAATTTCACAGAATGTTGATGTTTATGTTTGGAAAATTGTGCCAGATGATTGAAAAAAAATACCTAAAAGTATTCTGCCAGGTCATACATCACGCGCTTTCAGCCAATTTTGCTTAATAATGATTATTTTGCTTTCGTCGTTTTTTCAATATATTTAAAAGCAATTACGTCATGTCCACATGCGTCTAAAAAATTTTCTTATTTTTAACCTGAAGAATCCAAGTTGGCTGCAAGCAAGAGACAAACATGGAAAAGTTGGGTTTGTGCCGGCGAACTACTTACAACAACAAGAGAGCCTTCAAGACCAACCGTGAGTACAAAATACATTTAGACAAGAATGTTTTCAACCTGTTTTTAACCCCAAAATGACGTGCCAAGCTGTGTAATCAATCAACAGAACAATTAAGTAAAGGAAAACATATCTTTCATTTAAATTGTGTGTTCCCTTTAGAAAATTTCGGTCTATATGGGCATGGTGACCAAACTTCAAAACGTTAGTATCTCATTACCCATATCAGTATTCAACATATGGCAGTATGGGGATGAAATAATGTAATCTCTTTGTGCTTTTTGACAAGGGTAATGTGGGGTCCTCATAATATGGGTAAAAGTGATATGAGGTCACATGAGGATATTTTGTTTGTCTGTGGGTATGTGTGGTGGTGGAGGTGTTGCACCACTTATAAACCCTTTTACCACGCGTGTCCAACCCACAAACCTCAGTGCTTATATAAAACATTTAAAAATGAACTGTCTTAATCCAAGCATTTCAAAGCATATTTTAAAACATGTATCAAATTATCGGCTAAAACCCCTCTTTTTGAGTTCTGTCTGAGTCCGACTGCGGAAAATGAGACACTCACTAGCTCCATTAATTTTTTCTTACAGCTGGTTTCGTGAAAAACAGTCTAGGACGGAGGCGGAAGCGCAGCTAAAACGCCATCCCGACGGGACATTTCTTGTCAGGGGCAACCTGAACCGTCCTGGTCAGTATACACTCAGTGTCATATTCGCTAACCTGACTCAGCATTATGTGGTATACACGCCGGACGGATTGTATAGCCTTGATCAACGTCAAAAATTTCAGTGTCTGTCGCTACTTGT
>JAIGNY010002369.1:705000-720000 GCA_020152595.1 Chiridota heheva | reverse complement strand
TTGTTATTTTATCCCATGTGGTATTTCCTTCTAATAATTTCTGTTTTCAATTCCAAATAGAATTTCTATGTTGACTAACTCTCAACCATCCACGATTTTGAACCACAATCATTTTGATTTGTTATTTTCTGTACACTATTATCAGAAATGTTATATTTTTATATATGCAATGCATTATACCAAGGTCGTATAGCTTATGGGACCAGAGGGGCCTCTACCTCTCCCCCTCCACCCCCCTCCCTTCCCCTCCCCAAAAGCAAAGTTGTATAGTAAAATCATGTGTATATCATAATTTATAGATTTATAAGCCTCATGAAGCGAAGGCTAGAGTTCGGCCCCTCCAATAATATAATGTATTCTACGGCCCTATTATACTACTGCTAAAGTGTGAATGACTTCATTTGCAGCTTTTCATGGATGTACGTCACCAGG
Organism: Chiridota heheva; assembly: GCA_020152595.1. NCBI lineage: Eukaryota > Metazoa > Echinodermata > Holothuroidea > Apodida > Chiridotidae > Chiridota > Chiridota heheva. The sequence continues at coordinate 719,568 of JAIGNY010002369.1, read as the reverse complement.
GGGTAGCCAGGGAGTATCCAGGTAAAATAAGGAAAAAGGACTTGAACCTATATTTAGAAGGTGCAGATTTTTTGTTGCTGATAAGTTAAATTAGGCTTCCGAAAGGTGTAATAGTCCGTTATTTAGACACAATTGTCAAATATATACTTATGCCATCAGCCTGTATTTCCCACGGCTTACACCCTCCCCAATTTTAAAAGTTGCCTACATCCCTGTTTTGTATTAGGATTGTATAAAATGAACGTTTGGTTATTATAAAGGGATTTATAACATTGTCTCGTATTGTTCTTCAAAACACGTTTACAGGAAAACACATCATATCTGCGAAGTCTTCCAAAGTAGGCGCTGTAAACAAGTTTTCTCACTTCCAAATAAACATGTCTTCGGGAAAACAGGGAAACATACTGTATTTTGTTGGAAAAAATAATGACGAAACGTTCCCAACAATTCAAAAAATAATTGATTACTATCGCGGTAAGTAAACTCTTATTTCTTAGAATCTATGCTTATATGTCGAAGAAAAATACATCTGAAATTGATGGTATAGCACAAACTGTAAACAGAAGTGTAAATGTATAAATATATCAAATGAAAAATCATTTTGTTTTTGTGTCCACATCAAAAATACAAATTTTATATTTGCTTGAAAGATGCTTCGTTGAAATTAGTCTTGGACATTGATGAAAACAGTGTCAAAAACATTTTTCCTTTGAAAACTAATTGTCTTTATCTACATTATTGGAAACTGTATTTGTTAAATTATAGAGATGAGATATAGCGTGCACTTTAAAATAACATGCTTCACTCATGTACCTTACATTCTAATCAAAGTACAAAATTATGTTCATTTGATGGAAATACTCAAAATACAAATGTCTTGGATCTGCAAGTATGACATCACACTGTATACTTCACCGGTCACTTTTCAACATACAGGTGAAATCTTTGAAATGTAATAACTTCAAAATGGAATAAGAGATCAAAATGGATTATAGATTAATTCCAGTCCTATATCATATACGCTAAACTGAAATATTTAGGGGAATATTTCTTTAACCATTTCCTAGTGCAGCAAAAAATATTTGAGGGGCAAACCCACGTAACCCATACTCTCGGTATTACCACGAACAGTACATCTTGTATACTGCATTTCAATTTCTAGAGAATAAGTTCAATCCCAAATTGGACTTCTTATTAACTGTGAGCCCAAGAAGCAGGACAGCGCCAACAATCGCAACGATGACCCCAGACAACTGGGAAATTGAGAGGGAAGACCTCACTTTTGAAAGGAAGATTGGCAAAGGTGCGTTTGGCGAGGTCTGGCAGGGTAAGCGTTTTAATTCTTTACTTTTCTAATTCGTTTTCCTTTATAAATATGATATGATATCATATATGGAATTTACATGGCGCGTTTTCTAGTTTAAAGAATTATTCAAATGCGCTCTACAAAAGTTCAAGTTCTCCGGCTGCCTATGGGCGCACATGAACTTAGTACTTGCAAAGGGAAAGTGAATGAACACCGCGTTTTTACGCTGGAATAGTGTTCAGAGAACCAGGCAGGGTGACTCTCTTACCGTCGGTACCGACAGCTTACCGTCTCCTTCCAAGGACAGTGTACGCCATTCAACCATTGCCACCTTTCTCAGCCGTTGAATGAGGAGCAGGAACTGCTTCCACTTTGATGTTCAGCGTATCTGTCTGCATAGCTGTGGAAAAATCGAGTTAGACCTGACCGAGGCTTGAACCTGGGACCTCCAGCATCTCAACTGGGCTACCTATTCTCCCTAAATATGACCCAATGACCATTGATTATTTTTTATATTTGTCATTTGTCACAGAAAGTAGCTCATGTTCATGTTTTAAAATGTCAGGAAATGGTAGATCATAATTCAGATGGATAGAAATGGTTATTTAAGGGTGGGATCCTCAAAATCCCCTTTAATTAATCTTTTGGATATTTTGATATCCCTGTTTACAAGGGAGATGCATGCTATTAATGTCATTGATATGAATTTCGGAAATCATTATTTAATGCTTGCAGTATGATAAGAAAACGAAATTCACATTTAAAACAGTTCCTTTTTATTAAAAAATTGGATTTGCTTATCTTCTAATCATTCAGGAACATGGAAAAATAAAATTCTAGTTGCCATAAAAATGTCAAAGGAAGAGCACTTGAAAAAAACCGAATTCCTAGCGGAAGCTGAAATTCTCAAAAATATGCGACACGCGAACCTCCTCTTTTTACAGGGTGTGTGCAGCAGAGAGGTAAATCACCTATCATTAGTATTATATATATATATATATATATATATATATGTATGAATAGATACATATACGTATATATATATATATATATATATATATATATATATATATATATATATATATATATATATATATATATATATATATATATATATATATATATATATATATATATATAAATAAAGATATATATATATATATATATATATATATATATATATATATATATATATATATATATATATATATATATATATATATATATATATATATGTATATATAACATAAATATATATATATATATATATATATATATATATATATATATATATATATATATATATATATATATATATATATATATATATATATATATATATATATATATATATATATATATATATATATATATATATATATATATATACATATATATATATATATACATTTATACATATATACATATATATATATATATATATATATATATATATATATATAAATATATATATATACATATATATATATGTATATATATATATATATATATATATATATATATGTATATATATATATATATATATATATATATATATATATATATATATATATGTATATATATATATATATATATATATATATATATATATATATATATATATATATATATATATATATATATATATATATATATATATATATATACATATATATATATATATATATACATTTATACATATACACATATATATATATATATATATATATATATATATATATATATATATATATATATATATATATACATATATATATATGTATATGTAATATATATATATATATATATATATATATATATATATATATATATATATATATATATATATATATATATATGTATATATATATATATATATATATATATATATATATATATATATATATATATATATATATATATATATATATATATATATATATATATATGTATGTATTTATATATGTATATTTATATATATATATATATATATATGTATATATGTATGTATATATATATATATATACATGTACATTTATATATGTATATATATATATATATATATATATATATATATATATATATATATATATATATATGTATATATATATATATATATATATATATATATACATATATATATATATATACAAATACATACAAATGTATATATATATATGTATATGTATGTATATATATGCATATATATATATATATATATATATATATATATATATATATATATATATATATATATATATATATATATATATATATATATATATATATATATATATATATATATATATATATACATATATATATATATAAATATATATATAAATATATATATATATATATATATATATATATAGAGAGAGAGAGAGAGAGAGAGAGAGATATATATAGAGTTAGATATATATATATATATATATATATATATATATATATATATATATATATATATATATATATATATATATATATATATATATATATATATATATATATATATATATATATATATATATATTATAAATATATTCCATGAAAAGTTACAATGTTAACTAATTATTTCTCAAAAGTATAAATGTCTAATTCGCGAAACATATCCATGTACTCTCAAAAAGTTTTTTCAATGAAGATTTATTGTATATTTTATGACATGCGTCGCTGGGTGTTGTAGTATCAGAGGTTGACTAAAGTTTAAAATGTTCAGATATTACCCCTTAATTTATTTTGAAGTGATTTATGTTTTGTGTTATCCCTTGAACAAAGCAGACAGAACCACTGCAACTATTTTGAAATAATTTGGACGATTTTTTTTATATCAAATCCTTTTAAACTGTTAAAGGTACCATTCTGGCGGAATGCATCAAAATTTACTCTTAATACAGATCAAATGAAAACATAAAATATTAATCAATTTCAAATGAATTAGGAAGAAATATTGAACGGTATATCGTATTATTATCTTAAAACATTTGATAAAGTTTGTGTATGTTTGCCATCGCTCAAGAAGATGCGCACGTGCTTCACAAGTAACGTTGTAAAAGTAATGTGTCATGATGACCTTTGGCCGTTTGGCTTTCAATCGCAGTATTGAAAATCATTTTTTATTCATGTTCATCCACAGATGCCAATCTTAATAGTTACAGAGTTTATGCTGAATGGCGATTTACTTAATTATTTGCGGAAGGATACGAACTCAAAATTGCCTTATGACACATTAGTGTTTATTGCAAGTCAGGTACGATTATATTATTATCATTTGAATGTGCACAACTTTAAAAAGAATCAAAAACTGAAGAAAAATTGATTCATGTATTATCCATGCAATATTCATTTGGAATGTAACCAGTAAACTGTTAGCAGTTTCTGGAATGGGTGTGTAGGCACGCATGTGCTTAGCGCTGCAGAATAAACATTGGTAGAGATATCGTGATTCAAGAAACATTATTAATAAACGCCCTGCAGCCATTGTGTTCAAAATATGCAACCGTCAGAATTGCAAATAGTCGGTTATCAGGTTATATCTTACGACAAGTATGAAACTGGAAAATGTGTTTACGAGGATCGTATAACGTTGTTCATATGAAAAAGAGAAATTTTATTTGATGGAAGAGAACGGGTTTGAGCATAAGACTAAATAAGGTATCAACATTAGTTTTTCAGCTATTTGTTTCTTTAATAGTCCCTTATATATATGAAATATGAAAAAGAAAATTCACGGGAATATTCTTTTACGTCGGGACGGAATTCTTCAAGTTCCACTTTACGGTGTTTTCTGTATTAGAAAACGTGTTATTTCATTCGCTGCCCAAACCCTCCCAAAGATTAAAAGTTGTGTATCTTTTCCATAGGTTGCCACTGGTATGGTGTTCCTAGAAGCAAATAGATATGTCCATCGAGATCTCGCTGCAAGGAATATCCTTGTTGGCGAAAACCACTTTGTTAAAATAGCAGATTTTGGCCTGTCAAGAGTTCTTGATGATGATATTTATACAGCTAAAGGTAGAGTAGACAATAATTGTAATCTATTTGTATCGAACTACTCTATCCAACAGGGTTGCCATTTAATGATCAACACATTAGCATTTTCTACCGTTGGTCTTCTTAGTTTGTAATTTTTACGTCTTTCAATGAAATTGTTCTTCTCTTTTATTCATATACAAATTATAACTGGATATTGCGACAACTGATATCAAACGCGAAAAAATCATCAAAATTGATCAAAGAAAATAAAGAAAAATCAAAAATACGGTTTGTGGTTGATACAATCCTGCAAATATTTAAATTATATGCTGGTTAAAAATCATTTGCGTGCAACATTTGAGACAAGATGAATAAAGATATCAAAATGTTAAGGTATGAAACAAGGTACAAACAACAGGGAAATATTTTGTTGACATCTGTGGTAGCAATGACAACATGTTTAATTACGAAATACGAAATTTGTACTACAAGAATGGATATCAATAGATGATTGAATCACATATTATCCATTAATTTCCATTTTCCTCTTTTGTATCAGATAAATGATTTTAAGGTCATATTCAGTAACGTCACCTTAGCTTAATCCCATTATAGTCTGATGACGTTTTGAATGTACAAAGAGTATGGAAAATAAAAGAAGGATCTTGGCTTGGATGGCCAATTAAGACAGCAGAGTTTTTGCAGACCTGTGTGTGGCCATGACCCCTTTTAGCCACCCTTCAATCCAGAGAATGTTGCCACTTACATCTACTGCATATAATTTAGTAAAAGGACGAGAGATATATCAGTCTCTCCTTGACAGTTAAACACCATTTTCATGCATCTTCCATTTGTGTCCCGAGACCTCTGCATTTGCTTTCCTAACACAGGTAAAGAATTCCCATACAAGTGGACCGCACCAGAAGCGATCAATTACAAAACTTTTACAACAAAATCGGATGTATGGAGTTACGGAATTCTGCTTTACGAAATTGAGAGTCGGGGAGCTATACCTTACATAGGTAGGTTTAATCATAACTTTGTAATCCCTTAATGCGGCACCATGCAAATGCCACGCTTACGCTCATGTGCAAATATATATGTATTCATATAAAGTATAAAATGAAAACATAACGCAATTTTAAGTTTTATTTTAGAAATGAAGAGTGTACACCCTCCTTCCCAACTCCACGTATACGGTATGCCTGGCTGATATCGGGCTCAGTATACTCGCTGGATTTGTGACTGCTCATATCCCCTGTATGAGTTTTGTAAAAGGTTTGATTAGTTTCGAGATGTGACTGACAAGCTGATAAAATCCATTCATTTGTTCTACAGTTGGAAGGCAACACACAATCTCTATGTTATTTAATATACTTTTCTTATTAATGAATTTTAGAATGTCTTTTGCGGCCAAAGGTTGAGTGAGTTATGTCAAAATTTCACAAAAATTGTAGGGCAAAGTACTATGATAGAGGAAAAGACGTATAAAGTTTAAACAACAATGCCATAGACAATAAATGTGACTATATTACCAGAGTGTGCGTATTACTCCCGTATGACACAGGCACGTGGCCAAGGGGGCACTGGAGCTGCGGCTCTCCCTTTTGCCAAATGTCGATTTTTGGAGCGTCCTTTGAATGATCTACATAAATATATAAATAAGAAAATATCTTTTAATCTGGACACTCACGTCCAAATTATTTTTTATAGAGGTCGGCTCCTTTAAAATTTCCTCCCCTTCCCCACTTTTAAAATTTATGGCTATGTGCCTTTTCGTATCCCTTCTGGATTCTCAACCTCCTCCAATAAATTTTCAAAAATGCATGAACCGCACAAACTATGGCAGAGGCACCTTTGTGCGTCCTTCCAGTATGTATGGTGTGGGAACAGTACATATTCGCATGCATAACCTCAACAGTCCTACAATAGTCTGATAGTACAAATGGGGACAGAAAAAAATGTTCATTTTCATTTTTCTCTTACCATTTAGGGATGAGAAACGTGCAAGTAGTATCTGCATTGGAGAGAGGTTACCGAATCCCGAAATCTCCCGAGTGGCACGACGACGCGTATTACATCATGAGGAACTGCTGGGCGTATGAGCCAGATGACAGACCGTCATTTGTAGAAATTCAACTTCTTGTTTCTGCACTTAATCCATATCAAAGCAAGCTCACAGACTCAAACTCCAAATAGCCACAATGGATGTGAGTGACTGAACTACTTACCCATGCATAACCCTGATGTAGCGTCTGCGTGAATCCACTCACGCAAAAGTGTAATCCAATGGTGAACTTATTTTGTCCTAAATTTCAATTTATTTGGAAACTAATTATTAACTCGATAGTTCGTTTAAATAAGAAATCAATGCCCTTTTCTTCGATTTGTCTGACAAATTTGCAAAGTTAGTCAGTTAGTAAACTTGATAAATACTTTGCAACGCCTGAACGCTACTATTGCGATGTTAGGAATTGATTGATTCTCATATAAAATGGTTTTATTCACGACCCACGACAGCTCTTACAATCCACAGGAAAGAGGAAAGTGATTATTTATATCTCGAGTTATTCTAAAATATCTGATATATTGATCCTGCAAATTTCTAATAGCTCATTCCGTCACTCGCAAATGAATGATCCTTCCTTCTTCCTTTGACTAGGTTTTTATTTCTTAACTGATTGGGACTTAGAGAGAGAGTTGAACACACAATTACAATGACGGGGTCGTCGCCTGCGTATTCGGTTATGATAGTATGTAGGCTTTTTTTCTTTAGAGGAGGGTATCTTGGAAGTTAAGACCTTATTATCGAATTCAATTCACATGTGCACTGTATCGAACTTCGGAAGGGGATAATTCTACCTAAGTAACGGCCCTGTTAGACTTGCAGCTTTTTAGTTTAATCCAAGAAATGTGGTAATTTGTGATGTCAAAATTAGAGTGGCTCTCCGTTTTGTTGGAGTAATTACGTTTTTCTACAGGAAAAACTTTGATTTGATAAAGAATGCTTCAAATTGTGTTATGCTCAAAACAACAACAAAAAACATTAAGGTCTATCAGAAATAAACGTGCATAGATGAAATGTATACACTGTATATACATACATATTGCACTATAAAGTCGTCAAACTCCACTTATGTCACACATTTGGCTGCAAAGAAAATTATTAATTAATTTGTTAAGCAAGTGTATATTTTACGAAAAAGAATATAAAAAGAAATATTGTGCTTAATAATTTCTTATTCCATTAAACCGATGTCCAAGTTTAAAGTTCTTTCTCATGTTTATAGAAATGGCGGAAATCAGGTCATCTTTGAAGGTCGTTGGGTATTTCATTTCAATTTTATGAGATTTTGTAGTTTGCAAATTATACGATACGACAGAAAATTTAGAAATTATGAAAGTAGCTATGATTTACACCTTCACGACTTTATAGTGCACTATATGTATGTACAGTGTATACATTTCATTTATGCACGTTTATTTTCAAATAATAAAAATTTAAATTATTATTTTAAATGAATCAATGAATGTAAATGTTAAGAAATAGAATATGAGAGTGCCACCCTTCAAATTCCACACCAGTCATTGCTACAGAAGTGAGACAGTGCTTTAAACGTGAATACATCCTAACATATTGTAATATATCGTATAAGTTATACTTCTCAAATAGAAATATTGCAAGATTTAATATGCGAGATTTGTATTCTAGGTATATCTAATTTGCACTAAAGTACACGATATAGCCTATGAACATTCTTCATTTTATTGCATTCTAGATAGGCCTTTAGCTGGTTAGTGTTATTCAGTAAAGAGTTGTTGTTTGGGGCATAGCAAAGTTTGAAGCATTCTTTATCAAATCAAAGTGTCATGTTCTTATAAACATTGTTTTTCCTTTATTTCTCTTCAATAATATGGATTTGCTCGACCGCTGAACTAATCGTTTCAAATAAAAACTTAAATAAAGCATTCTTGGAAGGTATAAGCAATAAGTATATCCGAAAACCAACAAATTAGACAGTCTTCCTTAACTATTGTTTGAATAACACGTTGTTCAGAGTAAACAATGATGCACGGTGCCATTCGTCTGTTTGTATGCTTATTAAGATATTTTGCTACCATTATGTAAACACGCCACACTCACTAAGCGCACTCAACTGATAACGACTTTTTCCAAGTTTTATGGGGAAACCCCAAGTTTTTCAGGGTTCAATTGAAGTAAGCCTATTGTTCATAGAATAATGGGAGCTCTTTGCAATTGCAATAAGGCGTATTACTCATTGAAATAACAGTCGGCAATATTTATATATAGAGAAAAAAACATACCACCAGTACCAGTGTAAAGGAATTTAATTACAGTTTTCACAGAATGGGTCTGTTGATTAATGAAGACGAAGGTTCAATGTACCCCCATCCTCCACCCCCTCCCCCCCCCCCCAAAAAAAAAAAACACAAAAAAACAAACACACACAGACACAAACGATAAATGTCCCACCCATATACAAAAGGGTGAAAGTGTTTTGAAACAATCAAACACTTTTGTTTGATCCTGACCATCCCATCAGGGCATCATGGATAAGACTGATTAAGTGCCATCGCCAAGGAGGGAAAGGGAAATAATGGTAATATAATTTAGAATAAGCCCTTCGTGAAATCTGTCGAGCCGTTTTAGAGATGAATGGGGGAAAAGGCGAGTACAAAGTCAGCTCGTTGTTTATGATATTCTTTTAATTCGTACTTTGGGGGTAAGGCATAACCGTAGCTTTCATGAAGTGTTACTAGGAATAACTTCATCTTTATTGTCCAGCCAGTATTATGTAATTAAAAAGTTATACCTCCGGTAGACTTTGGACTTTGTCTTACACACGCCTTTTGCCGTCCGGTTATGGTAACTACGCATGTCTCGATCTCCCAATTGGGAGATCTCCCGATCAAGAGATCGAGACATGCAAAGTTACCATAATCTAAATTGTTGCTAATACAGTAATAAGTTCCGCCGTAATCTTATTTTATTTTTTGCTTGTTAAATTCTGTAATTCTATAAAGCTGTTTACTTTGGAAATTATATTAGAATTAATTTTTCTGTATAAAATTAGAGCTTTAGCTGGTTATTAAAATGTTAAAATCTGCTCTTCAAAAAATATTGAAATTAATTTTTAAAGATTACTTTAAGATTCCCTGGTGAAAATCAAATTTGCGCTGGTGAAAATGCATAAAATAATTTCATCGTTCTGTTACACCAATAAAAATTGAATATTTCGCATGCATTTTTTCTACCTTTTGCTTTAAACATATTTAATATATGTATTTCTTTAGAGCGATTCGAATTTGGAAAGATGCATTGTGGGTTACAATGGCAAAAAATCTTCCAATCGGGAGCGTGGACCGGAATGTTTTGCCTCATGCATATTACTATCATCAGTTAGATTTGATCTAACTGGATGGTTCCCACTACGTCTTCAATGTGCTGGGTAACTTCCTTAGGATCAACATTAGGGCGTAGTCAAAACACAATTGTTAGATGGAATCGGGGCCCTTTTAGATATCATCGGTATTACATTTTATTCAAACAATCATTTTCGGTATTGTGGAGCCAAGAGCTCCAAAACATGGAATAGTAAAGCAAAAGAACATAATGCCGTCATTATTGGAAGACTGTAGGTCTAACTTCCGCTTGTCTAAGTGCAAGAGTTTCTTGTAAGACGGTGACCGTATGCAATACACTGATAAGTAACATTTTACGCAGATTTGTGTCAGTTTTGTACTAAGTTTCTGCTTTCCTGGTCACCCAACATCCAGACCAAAGACTCCAACCCTCAGGCTGTGTTTTGCTTAGCGGTGGCGTGGTGGGTTATGTTTCACTGGCGGGGAGGACATTTTAGCGACCCCTTCCCCCCACCCTTTCCCCCGAAAAAACGCCTAAAAGAATAAAACGTTGGGCACATAAATAGGCATGCACCGTTTAGATGGCACCGTTTAGGAAATTGCTTAAATTAGTGTTTCAAATCTAGGGACAAAGCCGTAGAAGGGCCACCGGGGAACGACGAAGCCTCCGGAAGCGTTGATAAAATTGAAAAAAATTCACGAAAATTCCAAACATTTCTCCAAAATGAAGGACCTTTCCCAAAAATTGCAGAAAAATTTCCAAATATTAAAGGGAAGAACCCAAAATGAAGGAGATTTTCCAAAAATGGAAGCAAATTTCACGAAAATGAAGGAAAATTCCCAAAAATTGAAGAGATTCAAGAAATTGAATGAGATTTTCAGGAAATTGAACACAACTTCCCAACTAATGAAGAAAATATTCCTTAAAATTAAAGAAATGTCACGAAAATGGAAACAAATTTTACGAATATGAAGGAAGTAAATTTCACGACAATTGAAGGAGATTTCCCAAAAAATTGAAGGAGAGTTCCCGAAAAATTGAAGGAGATTTCCCGAAGAATATAAATTCGTAGAAGACGTTCATTATTGGGGAGCCAAAAGGGTATAGGGATTGCTTAAACTATTAAAATTGTGTCAATTCTAGGCATGCTATAGGCCGCGAAGCCCTTATGGGGACCTAGGGTTTCGTTTGTGTCACATCTATGGGGACAAGCTGTATGGTAGGGGCGCTGGAGGCGAATCCTTCGGAAGCCCTGCATTTCTCGCGATTTTGATAGCAGAAAATTGATCAATATTGTGTCAAATCATTTAGGGTCGACGTCCTGGTAGGCGCCTAGTAACGTTTTTGGCGTAAGTTTGGTAGCATACGATTGCTTAAAATCGTGTCAATTCCACACTAAAGTTAGTTAAAAGAAATATATATTTTAGAAAGAATGTTCACATGTAGGATCCCATTGACTACAATAGGTGTCGTAAGTTGGGGTCTAGCAGTCTAGGAATGATTTTCAGGTTTTTGATGTAAGAAGCTTTGAGAGAAAACGTTTACAACGTTGAGATTAAAAAGGATATACGCATATATTCTGTGACAATTTTTGCACCCCTGTGAGCATTCAGCACCCTCTCGACAGCTGTATTTAATAGAATTATTTGCCGTTCATGGCAGGGGCAAATATTAAATATTGCCGACAAGCTATCGCCATGTATCGGCTACTATGCTATCCGAGCGCGAAATCCAGGAACTGGCTTGAGTGCTAATAGTTGGGTTCGAAGGGAAGTCCCCGGAAAATTTGGTTTTTCTGTGGAAAATTTATGCGCTTTTAGACTAAAAAAATAGAATATTACGTGTTTAATAGCATAGGAAGAAGTTATTGATCAACACGTTAATTTTCCCAGGGCCTAAAAAACATGTTCTCAGGACGATTTTGGCGCCCCCTTGAACATTTGGCGCCCTCTCAGAAAGCTTAGCTGGGGGTAGTTGTCCCCCTGGCCCCCTGCCATCACTCCACTAATGATCGGCACGTAGAACAATAATTATCGTCTTGATTTGTGCTTAACTTATTTTTATCGGCTTATATGTCAACTCGGAAACAAGATTGAATAGTGGACATGTGGAATGGGACTAAACATATGAACATTTAATTCATTAAATCTAACTTCACACGGGACTTTCGCTTGGATAGCAACACATGACCAATAAGAGAACAAAATAGGTATTTGTCCCAGGCATTTTAGAATATTCATCGCCGGCAATGAGCTAAACAAACCTTTTTTTTAGGGTGCTTTCATTTTATCGAACAAGAAGCCACTGACATGCAATTCTTGTAGAAAAGGAATGTATCGGGGAAAGTAATGGATACCAGTAGATATTCAAATTAAGATAATGTATTGTCAAACAATTTCCCTCATTGGTAAAGAAAGTAAAGAAAAAAGTCCCAAATTGATGTGTTTGTCATACATAGCTAGTTTCGTATGTCCTAACAGGTTTGACTAATAAAATCCACCCTTCTTTTTATGGATTAAATTGTCTTTTTCCCGAGTTTAGTTTATATTACTTTCTTTAATTCAAAACTTGAAAGAGAATGCTTGTTTGCAGTTAACAGGTTATCTCATCATTCTTATTATGAGCATTGTTGATTAAACTACATCATATAAAAATTTTGTCGTCCGCAAAAATATAAACATATGAACTTATCTGCTCCAAAACATGGAATAGTAAAGCAACTTGCAGAAAACTTAAAAGATGATTTCCATTGACAATTATCGTAAGATTAAGCTGTATTTTGTTACTTTTCATCAGAATTCACCGCCATTTCAAGGGTGGCGCAATTGCGCAATGACACTATGATTTAGTAACTGGGTGGCGCAGTTCCACGTTGACTCATGCCGACCTGCTGATGCAATCTTCTCGATTTAAAACATTAAGACCATATATTCTAAATTTGAAACATTAATCAGAGGACTACGCCCTGCTACGCCCATTTCTTAAAATATAACTTGCGAATTATCTATATAAGCAACTGTTTTCAAGAGTTTTCGAGGTTTCATCAATTGAAAAATGACTGTCTTATTCTTTTACATCGAGAATTACATGCCTTCATTTATTCAGTGTGTGGTTATTTGTTAAAGTCAACTTGAATTCTCGTTGACTGCTGCTTCAAAATCTTTGTCTTAAAGTGTCTGCCGATATATCATAAAATGTGGATATAAATTATATAAATGAGCTCAGAAACGGACTTAAATAAAACTTTGAGAGAAATTATCACTTCTTTCTTCGCGAAACTGGATACCATACTGAATTATATATATTGAAATACTAACTAACCGTCACCGATTGCACAGACAGACATAGAGACCAGACAAATAGTGCATCATCTACTATCAGTCAGGTTAAGATATTTAAAGAGGCTATCTGGAAGGAAGACTGAATTGAAGTTGAAATTTTTAATACACCAGATTCAATGTTACTTCTCTATTTTCGGTCCGTAACAATCAAAAGAAGTTCCGCTATTAAGATTTTTGTGACTGATACCTTGGAAAAGAAACATTTTTAGGCAATGAAAAGGTTGAAGTATTGCGTTAACAAAAATAGCCGAGAACTTGGGTGTTTAAGGATACATTTCTACAACCAGACAGCAGATTTGTTGGAAATTTAAAATTGAATATCATTTAAACGCGTTAACAAAATAGGTTATAAGTATAATTCATAAAGTTTCTTCTCAGTTGTGATGGCCATTTTCCCCTCTATCCTAGAATATGATAGACATATCTGACCACATAACTATACTCAGTGTTTCACTTTTCCTAATGTATCAGCGCATTCACTGTTTTTCCCGGGCTCTTGATCACTTCAAAATGGAGCGGGTGGTGACATATTCTAAAAAGAGTGCCCCTGTTATTTTACT
>JAIGNY010002369.1:677500-700000 GCA_020152595.1 Chiridota heheva | reverse complement strand
TCAGTTGATAGAATAAAAGGGGAATTGTCGGCACGGCAAGCGCTAAAAGGGTTGAGGAGCACTTACTTAGTTATGGTCAAAACGAGTGAGGCCCTCAGAAATTGTCAAAAAGGGAAAAGGATGTAGAAGGATTCAAATGTGTTGGTACATATCCAGAAAAATATGTTTGCATGTGTGTGTGTGTGTGGCTGGGTGTGGTGGCTGTGTGTGTGTGTGGCTGTGTGTGTGTGTGTGGCTGTGTGTGTGATGGTGGCTGTGTGTGCGTGTGTGGCTGTGTGTATGTGGCTGTGTGTGATGGTGGTTGTGCGTGTGTGTGTGTGTGTGGCTGGGTGTGTGTGTGGCTGGGTGTGTGTGTTTGTTGGGGTTCCGAAGGGCATTGAAAAGGTTATTTCTGAAAAAGTGAGGAGCTAGCACTTACCTAATACAACGCTACTTTTCCTCCCATCAAGCAAAACATGGCGCCGCTCCCATTGAAGTAATGTATGTATTTGTATATGTTTTTTGGTTTTGGTTTTTATGTTGATAGAAATCACATGTCCCCAACCACCCGGTCCTGCATATGGATCTACAAATGTTTCATCTGATTCTTTACATCCGGGATCTCTAGTTTCACTCAATTGTGAGCCGGGATTCAATCTCATTGGTGTTGATGTCATATCTTGTTCTCTTGATGGACAGTGGAGTAGTCGAACATCGGTCTGTCAGAGTAAGTTAATACTTCCGAGTTTTCTTAGTAATTAACGATATGCTTGTTTAAAGAGGCGCTGTCGTCTCAAAGCAAATCGCGATGACGTCAGTAAGTACATGACACGTACATAATACGTCTTCAACGTATTACAATCGTTTAGAGATTCGTATATTATACATTGTGTGTATGAAGATTTAGTGCATGCGCGTACAGAATGTATGCGTGGTGACATGACATTGCTGAGTTGAACAGAGCAGCTCTATAAATTCGTCGTTAGTTTAATCATGGAGGTATTAACTGAAGTTAGCTCAATTTATAGCCCCATGTTGCCTTGACAAGATTCGAATTCGTTACGTTTGGCACAAAATCAAATCGTCCGAAGCCCGTCGGCTGATCCACTTGGCTACATCAATGCTCTTAAATGAAGGTTGTTGTTTTATTGATATAGTACGAAATATGATCGAAAGAGACAAAATATTATAATCGAATGTCCTTATGACAATATCGCACCTTTAAGCTTTAAAATTTCCGTTGCGTTACCTATATCAATACAGTAAATACAGTACATATCGATCAGCCCCTCTTCCCTTGCCTCGCTTCGCTTCAGTTAATTATTAAAAAAAAGAAACAATTATTTCATAAATCGACCATCTAATACTGCCTTTATTTGTTTGCAGTTAAATGTGATGTGCCCTCCGTTCTCTTCAACAATCATGTGTGTTTTTCATTGTCTGAAAATGGTGATGGGGACGACGAAGAAGAATGGAACGGGGCAAAGCAGAGCTGTGAAGACAATAATCAGCATCTGGCGTTAATAAAAGACAACGACACACAGAGCTTTCTTGCTGGACATCTTGACGAGTACGAGTATTGGATCGGCGGATTTGAACCCGATCGGAAATGGCAGTGGTTGGCTGGTAAGATAACATTTTTATTTTAGCAGCTGTTTATCTCCTGGGGAAAATGGATTGTCGAATGTTATTATTACAAATGAAATGCACGATTAGACTTTTCCAGAAACCTCGATCAACTGAATGTTTTTCTTTCTAAATGTAAGAGGATGCTGATTTGTATGATAATCCAACAATTGGCATTTGGACATAACCTCTCTGCAGATACGATGCTACATGATATTGTAAGACATTGAGTTACATATATATTAAACTATGAAGAAATATTAGACCCCTGTTTGCAAGGACTGGATATACATAAAAACCGTTTGTATGAGTGAGTTTGATAAAAAATAAAAATGAACTGCAGTGACAAAACAACCACTATAGTAATATGTTAGGTATATCACTTTAAAGTACTATGACTCGGCATTTGACTGTGAAATCTGAATACTCACAAAAACTGACCCCAAACAACAACAAAAAAACACCTTCCCTTACAATAAAATGGAAGAAACCAAGATGTGGTAAAAGAAGAGACCACGGATGGTTTCACATTGTCCGATAAGCAATAGAAGTCTACAGATTTCATCACTTTTGTCTTTACAGCTATGATGATTTTTTTTAATTTTTTTTTATGATATTTCATTCTCTATGTATCAGGGGAACTACGCACATTCATAATTAATATAAATTGGTCAAATCACATATAGTTCAAGATCAAAAACCAATTTCGATCTCCCATACCATCTTGGAGTTTAGGCTACTTTTCCATAAGTTAGACATGTTTTTTGTTTGTTTTAAAACCCAAGAATAAATCCCCAAGAGCCATCATTGTACAATAGAGAGAATTTATCTGATTATTTATAAGTTTAATTCATTTAACTCCAAGGAGATCAAATCTTACAGATACTTGTACAATTTTCATGATCAGCTACGCATGCAAGAGTCCAGGGATCCTAAGAGCTGATTGGATAGCAATCACTCTTCTGGAACTACTGAACTGTTGCATGCAATTCTCGTGTGTGTACACAAGTTCGGGTGCACAGGAGCATGACGTCTTCAATGTAACTTTCTCAAAGATGCATATTTCTAAAATCAGTAAAGACTGTCTGGAGAAACTGGAAAAGAAGTGTTTGGTTAGTTTATACAAGATTTTTTTAATTTATTTTGAACAGTATTGAGTTTAAGAACTCATTGAGTACATTGTAGTTGGTATAATTACCTTATTTTGGTCAGTGATGTTGTTAAACAGGGAGTTGGCATGCCAACTCCCTGGTTTAAAGATACATGATCATAGTGTTATATTCCATTCTCTTACTTTATATTGTGTAGTCTGGTAGTGAGAATGAGAATTGAGTTCTGAACAATTGAAGTGATATATTAATCATACCTAATGTCTTAGTAGTAAAAGGCTCCAATACAGTTTTCTTGTACATGTATGTAAATGTTTGATCTATATCTGATAATTTATATTAAAGAAATGAATACATATTGTCCGTTAAGCAATAAAAGCCTGGATCTCACCACTTTTATTTGTGTGATTTCTTCTTTTAGCTAATAGTAAAAATCCGAGGCAGCAGTCTCCACCGCGACTGTTACAAATACGTCATATATATGAAATTCAGTATATTAATCCTTGTTATGTATCTATTGAGGGCTTTGATTTTGAATTTACTTTTATCGTTGTGGAATCAACAGCTCAATGTGATACCAGCAAAAACAATACCCATCTATAAGCAATCATATTAATTCGAAACTTGATATATTGTTTTAAAGTTATTATTAATATTTTTGTATACCTAAACCATGCAGTGTGATCAAAGCATGCACCACACCCATTAGGCAGATACTATTTGTACTGCTAATGAGTTAAAAAAAGTAATCAATATTGTGACAACAACTTACCGTGAATTTGATATGATACGTTTGGTGGTATTTCTAAACTTCGGTACAAACTACCGGTAAGTTATAATAATGCACCATTCATTCAGATAGTTGCAACTCTTGTGCCCCTCATCAAGAAGAAATCGTTAAATGCGGAACCACTCCAGAACTATCGCCCTGTTTCTAACCTATTGTTTTTGAGCAAAATTATGGAAAGAGCAGTGGCCTGTAGACTCCTACCTTATTTAAGGAATAACTCTTTACTTAAGGAAATGCAATCGGCATATAAACCGTGTCCACAGAACTGCCATGCTTCGTATTAAGTCGGATATACTCAACGCAATGGATAAGAAGGAAATAGTTTTTCTAATTTTGTTGGACTTATCAGCGGCTTTTAATACAATTGATACTACTAAATTGATCGACAGATTACACCACAATTTTGGAATCTCCGGTACTGCCCTTAAATGGTTTAATTCTTACCTTACAAAAATAACTTTTTAAACTGTCATAAATCATGTAAATGGCGAATGTTCACCTTTCAATCAGTGAGTCACGGCGTACCACGTATTAGGTCCCCTTTTGTTCACGTTATATACATCCCAACTTGCTGCAGTCATCAAACGCCACAATCTCAGATATCACTTCTATGCCGACGATACTCAGCTGTACATATCGTTAAAACCTAATCACAACACTATTTCTAATGAATTGAGAAACATTGAGCATTGTTTAGATCACATTCGCAGCTGGATGCATTCTTCAATGCTGTGTCTTAATGACAGCAAGACTGAGTTTATCTTCTTTTGAATTTGCTTCTCAAACTTTTAAACCGAGTGATAATGTTCGTGATCTTGGCATTATCTTAGACTTCAATCTGTCTTTGGGAGCTCATGTAAATAATGTATGCAAAGCAGCCTTTTTCCATCTTAGAAGAATTGCTCAAATTAAGAAATATCTCCCGCAACCAGTCCTCACACAACTTATTCACTGTTGCATCACATCGCGGCTTGACTATGACAACTCTCTTCTTTATGGATGTTCTTCTTCACTCTTGCAGAAACTTCAGCTGGTCCAAAACTCAGCTGCCCGGCTTATATCTAATTCCAGACGAACTGAGCATATCACACCTATCTTGAAAGACATACACTGGCTACCTGTTGAAAAACGTATCATCTTTAAAATTCTCCTTTTTACCCATTGATCTGTTGTTCATTGCACTGCTCCAGTTTATCTCTCCAATCTCATTTCAAAATATACCCCGAATCGCACCCGAGTTGACTCTTGTCAACTATTACAGCCGACAACAAGAACACAATTTGGTGATATTTCTTTTTCTGTCTCTGCACCCAAGCTTTGGAATTCACTGCCTCGCCACCTGAGATTTTCTCCAACACTGGAATCATTTAAAAGACAACTGAAAACTTATCTTTTTGATCTAAATTTTTCGAACAATTAATTTTGTACAGCGCTGTGAATAGATGTGTTTTTTTCTGGAATTCGGCGCGTAATAAGTTTAGTTATTATTATTATTATTATTATTATCATTATCATTATCATTATTATTATTATTATTATTATTATTATTATTATTATTATTATCATTATCATTATCATCATCATCATCATTATTATTATTATTATCATTATTATCATCATCATCATCATCATTGCTGCTATCATCATCATCATCATCATCATCATCATCATTATTATCATCATCATCATCATCATCATCATCATCATCATCATCATCATCATCATCATCATGCTCATCATCATCATCATCATCATCATCATCATCATCATGCATCATCATCATCATCATCATCTCATCATCATGCTCATCATCTCATCATCATCATCATCATCATCATCATCCATCATCGCTGTCATCGCTCATCGTCATCGCTGATGCTCATCGCTGATGCTCATCGTCATCATCGCTGATGCTCATCGTCATCATCGTCATGCTCATCGTCGTCGTCGTCGTCGTCATCATCGTCGTGCGTCGCCGTCATCATCGTCGATGCTCATCGTCGTCATCGCTCTCATCGTCGTCATCATCATCGCTCATCGTCGTCATCATCATCGTCATCATCGTCGTCATCATCGTCGTCATCATCGCTGATGCTCATCGTCGTCGCTGATGCTCATCGCTGATGCTCATCGCTGATGCTCATCGCTGATGCTCATCGCCGATGCTCATCGCTGATGCTCATCGCTGATGCTCATCGCTGATGCTCATCGCTGATGCTCATCGCTGATGCTCATCGCTGATGCTCATCGCTGATGCTCATCGCTGATGCTCATCGCTGATGCTCATCGCTGCTCATCGCTGATGCTCATCGCTGATGATGCTCATCGCTGATGCTCATCGCTGATGCTCATCGCTGATGCTCATCGCTGATGCTCATCGCTGATGCTCATCGCTGATGCTCATCGCTGATGCTCATCGCTGATGCTCATGCTCATCGCTGATGCTCATCGCTGATGCTCATCGCTGATGCTCGCTGATGCTCATCGCTGATGCTCATCGCTGATGCTCATGCTGATGCTCATCGCTGATGCTCATCGCTGATGCTCATCGCTGATGCTCATCGCTGATGCTCATCGCTGATGCTCATCGCTGATGCTCATCGCTGATGCTCATCGCTGATGCTCATCGCCGATGCTCATCGCCGATGCTCATCGCTGATGCTCATCGCTGCTCATCGCTGCTCATCGCTGATGCTCATCGCTGATGCTCATGCTCATCGCTGATGCTCATCGCTGATGCTCATCGCTGATGCTCATCGCTGATGCTCATCGCTGATGCTCATCGCTGATGCTCATCGCTGATGCTCATCGCTGATGCTCATCGCTGATGCTCATCGCTGATGCTCATCGCTGCTCATCGCTGATGCTCATCGCTGATGCTCATCGCTGATGCTCATCGCTGATGCTCATCGCTGATGCTCATCGCTGATGCTCATCGCTGATGCTCCTCGCCGATGCTCATCGCTGATGCTCATCGCTGATGCTCATCGCTGATGCTCATCGCTGATGCTCATCGCTGATGCTCATCGCTGATGCTCATCGCTGATGCTCATCGCTGATGCTCATCGCTGATGCTCATCGCTGATGCTCATCGCTGATGCTCATCGCTGATGCTCATCGCTGATGCTCATCGCTGCTCATCGCTGATGCTCATCGCTGATGCTCATCGCTGATGCTCATTCATCGCTGATGCTCATCGTCATCGTCATCGTCATGCGTCATCGTCGTCATCGTCATCATCATCATCATCATCCATCATCATCATTGTCGTCGCTGATGCTCATCGCTGATGCTCATCGCTGATACTCATCGCTGATGCTCATCGCTGATACTCATCGCTGATACTCATCGCTAAACAAACACAACTAAACTACATTATTACTCCACGTATAGAACTTAAGACGAACATTAGTTTCATTATTTAAATTAATTAATTTTCTTTTAAATCTTGTGCACTCTCGTAGGTGGTTTCGTTGAATTTTTCGTCTGGGCAGACGGTGAACCCAGTGACACCAACGCAGAGTGTGTCGTTATGTATTCCGTGCAGGATAATGAGTCACAGAGCTTTCGCTGGGGAACCAATAGATGCAATCAAAACAGGAACGCCATTTGTGAAGTTCGTGAGTGTCCATTTCAAAAAGGTCTTCTTGTCTTGTTCCTTATTCAAGAAAGCAATGCATTACGGGGTATTCCTGCCAGGGCCCATCTGGAGCAAAATGTACCCTTCAATTCACGGCGGCAAGGGGTTATGAAGTTTCACTCGTACTTTCTCTTCAAAGCGTTTGATACTCCTCTTTCTACCTGTCTACAGTCCAAATCCTATCTACGCTTTCAGTATGGTTGATTGCCATGGAATATGTGGATTGTTCTTTTATATGGAATTGACAATAGAGTTGTTCATGCAGGGGATTGCAGGGTCTCATATAAATGGCTAAAATTGTTTGTTACATAAATGACCACTTGTACTCCAACTTGCATCATATTTCAGATCAGAACTTGCAGGAAGATAAAAACTTTTAAGAGAGATACCTCTGCATTAAAGAGTTTGACACAAAACTTAAATCTATAAACTGGGGTTTCTTGTATGGTTTTACCGACGTGAATATTGCCTATGATAAATTTATTACCGTCTTTTCCTCCTTGTACAATAATACGTGTATAGCTAATAAGAACTGAAATTAATGGTAAACACAAAGACTTTCAGTGGATAACAAAAGGGATTCTAAATTTCATTAAAACAAAAGCAAAACTCTATAACGTATATATTTGTAAGCCTACACAAGAAAAAAAGCTAAACTTACCAAATTACAAAAACAAATTAACTGGTATTATCAGGGCAGCTAAAAAAAAAAATTGTTTAAAGATGATAAACACAATTTGAATAGAAATTGGCAAATATATAATCAACAACATAATTGGCTCCAAAAAGAATAAATCTTTGATATTAACTATAAATCACAATATCAATGTTATTACTGATCATAGTGAAATTGCTCATGCTTTTAATGATTATTTTACTACAGTTGGACAAAACCTTACAAAGAAATTCCTGATTGCTCCTCTAACTTCAATGACTTTATTCTAATAATAGAAATTCACATTCCTTATTTCTTTCACCTACTAATCCGTCAGAAATAATCAGAATTATCAACAAGTTACCTAAGAATTCTGCTTCTGGTATTGGTGGTGTGCCGATTAAAATTCTACATGATAGTAATATTATTGCTGCCCCACTTAGTCATATTATTGATTTATCTCTTTCATCTTATATTGTTTCTTATCAAAGCAAACCTGCAAGAGTGACTCCTATTTTCAATCTGATAACCCATTCACTTGAAATAACTACCGACCTATTTCAGTTCTCTCATCAATATCTTAAATTTTTGAAAGAGTTATTTACAATATGATATATAATATATAAGCATAGTAGTATTTGTGACCACCAATTTGGATTTCGCCAGAAGTACTAAACGGCAGCGTCTAATATTTCTAATTGTATTGCAAAAGGTTTTGATAACAATGAATATACTGTAGGTACTTTCTATTTACCTAAGGCCTTTGACACTGCCGATCATACAATCCTCTTACGCATTACAAGCTTTTACATTATGGTATTAGAGGATAGCCAATGATTGGCTTTGTGATTATTTGTTGAACATCTTCATTAAGGAATATTTCTTGTGGTGTGCCCAGGGCTCTATTCTTGGACCCTTGTTATTTCTTTTATATATAAACGACCTTCCCCTTTCTTCTAAAAAGCTGTATTTTTCTCTGTTTTCCGATGACACTAGCATTTTTTACAAGACAATTGATCCCTGTTCCTCTATCACTTTAATTAACCATGATAGTTTCAGAATGGTTTAAGGCAAAGAAGCTGTTCCTGATTATTAAAAAGACAAACTTTATTTTATTTTATCGACTTTGCAACAAGTTTCAAGATCTTAAAGTTTGTATTGATGAAACTTTTGTAAATCAAACTAATTCTGTTAAATTCATTGGCCCTATCTTGACCCCAACTTAATTGGAAGCTTCATATCAATACGTTATGTAACAAGACTGCCAAAATTATAGGAATCCTGTATAAGATAAGTAACTTTGTACTTATTTCATTATATTTTTATCTTATTTTATCACATAAGTCTTGCTGGAATATTGTATGGGGTAATACTCACCTCCACTTAACCACTTTACCTTAACCGTATATGCATTCTCCATGAAGAAAAAAAGCTATTCGTGTAATTACATCGTCAGACTATAGAACTCATACCTCACCGCTTTAGACTTAAAGATCCTCACTTTGTCCAATATTTATGGATTCCAAATGCCAATTAGGCGTATTCATGTATAAAGCCACTATCAACACATTTTGTCCGATTTGCTATGCAGCCTCTTTAGCTTTAATTAAGACACCCATGACCATTTTACTAAGCACTCGAGAAATGTATCTGGTCACAAACATAAACGATCAATTAAACGGCACAGGATTGAGGTTCTTACAACAAACATTAATCAAAGAGAAAGAAACAAAGTTCTTGCTCCATTACATGAAAAATAAAGTATGATAACTGCAAAAATAAGTATTGAGTACTATCTGATAATAGAATATTACATTTTGATCTAGTTGCGGCTTGAAAAAATATTTTGGAATAAATTTACAGCGGATTTTAGAAAGGATTGTAATAACATGGTAGTATGATATACCTATCATCTTGTATTATTTGCATGTACCATGATGGAGGGTCGAGGGGAGGGGGGGTATTATTATATTGTATATTCATTATCTTATGTTTCTTTATTTGTTTGTTTGTACAGGAGGTCTGCTTTGTAAGAGCAACAGCTCGTTCAGACCTCCTCCGTCAATCATCATTGTTATCATAATGTACCTTAAGCTTTGTTGTTATATTATCATGATTAGTGTGGAAATCAGTCAATCAAATCAAATAGTTGTCATCAGTTTCATGTTAATCCAGAATTGCTACAGTGGACGAAAGTTCTAACAAACCTCATGCAAACAAAGCAACTTCTAATGACTTTAAGTTTCATATGGATCCGACGATTGTAAAACATACTTTTGATGCGGCACTTGAATTATATTTATGTGTCAGGTAAATAATCAGTTTTCTCATTACTTTTAGCCATTTTTTTACCCCTTACGAATTAGGGCTTTAGCAGAACACATGTGCAAATTTTCCACTACTTATCTTTATGTTATCTAGTACGAAGACCTCAGGATAATTCTTTCTAAATACCTATTCTATACTATTCCTATGTATACTGTATTATAACATCTTTACTACTGTATATTATAATATTTTTATACCATATTTTTTGACACACATGCTCCACTCAAATCTTTCAAAGCTTGAGCTCGCATGACTCCTTGGATCACGGAGGAAATACTTGCAGCTAGACGGACAAGGAGATCACTCGATGCCCGATATAAGCGCACTAAGCTTACAATTCA
Source organism: Chiridota heheva (assembly GCA_020152595.1). Classification (NCBI taxonomy): domain Eukaryota; kingdom Metazoa; phylum Echinodermata; class Holothuroidea; order Apodida; family Chiridotidae; genus Chiridota; species Chiridota heheva. The sequence goes on along the minus strand of JAIGNY010002369.1, from coordinate 689,532 downwards.
CAAGCAGATGTTCTCATGCCAAGTCAAAAAGGTTGCCGGTTTAATTAAAGAAGCCAAGCGAGCCTTTTACACTGACAAATTGTGCTTGTCTGATTCTTCCCAAAAGGATCTATTTTCACTTTTCACAAAGCTGACAAAATCCGTTCACTCCAAGGTATTTCCTACCACGATACCTGAAGTTGACTTACCTGAGCATTTTGCTGATTACTTTCTAGACAAAATCTCTAAAATACGAAATGAACTAGATAAACTAGGAACCATGTGCCAAAATACTCAACATCAAATTTCCAAAACTAGTTCGTCCTTGTCTCAGCTATCACCAACTTCAATCGAAGAAATTAAGGAAGTGATCAAGTCGCGACCCATCAAGACCTGCAGTCTTGATCCTCTGCCTGGAAAATTGTTCAGTGATTCCATTAACAGCATCATACCTGCTCTAGTTGAAGTGATCAATCTATCGTTCTTGAATGGATCATTTTCCACAAGTATGAAGCTGGCTATTATTACTCCACTTTTAAAGAAATCCATCTTGGACAAAGAGTTACTAAAAAACTACAGACCAGTATCCAACCTATCGTTTGTTTCAAAAGTGTTGGAGAGGATCGCGTCTCTTCGACTACATAAGTATTTTGCCGACAATGGAATTTATCCTCGCAATCAATCGGCATACAGATCTCATTACAGTGTAGAGAGTGCGCTGTTACACATCAGCGATAGTATACTACACTCCCTTGATTCCAAAAGAGGTGTTGTTATGGTTTTACTAGATATGTCCGCAGCATTCGACACTATAGATTATACTATTCTTCTTGATACGCTCAAATCATATTTTGGCATTTCTGGTAATGCTCTGAAGTGGATTCATTCTTATCTCACGCACATAAGTTTCAAGGTTGTCATTGATAAGCACCATTCTACTGTCAAGGATCTCCACTACGGTGTACCTCAAGGAAGCGTGCTTGGTCCCTTTTTATATACGGCTTATACTGCACCCTTAGCTGATCTTATTGAAAAATGTGGGCTTTACTATCATATTTATGCTGATGATATACAGCTATGGTTGCCAGTAAATCTAGATGATAACGATGAAATTTTGTCTGTCACTAAAAGATTTGAAACCTGTATTCTAACCATATGTAATTGGATGACTAGCCACAAGCTCAAGCTCAATGCCGACAAATCTGAGTTACTTCTATTCCATCCAAAATCACGCCGGAAGCCAGTCCCTGATCTAAATCTATGTATCGATGGCGTCACCATCTCAAAAAGCACTTCTGCCAGGAACTTAGGGGTTATATTCGATAGTTGTCTCTCATATAATGCCCACTTGGCAACTGTTTGTAAAAATGCCTACTGGCATTTACGTAACATTTTCTCAGTCAAGAAGTACATACCGCTCTCAATGCTTGCCACTCTTGTTCATGCTTTTATTAGTTCGAGACTTGATTTTTGTAATAGCTTATTTGTTGGTTTACCAAATTATCAAATTCAACGTCTCCAGAAAATTCAAAACCATGCTGCTCGTCTGCTTTCATCCTGCACGAAATTCGACCATATCACTCCAATTCTGTTTAACCTTCATTGGCTACCTATTCAGTTTAGAATAAAATTCAAAATTCTCATGTTCGCCCATAAATCTGTCTATAAATCCGGACCTCCTTACTTACATTTAAAAGTTTTTAACCCAATTCGTTTTACCAGACAGTCAACTGCTCCAACTCTTGTTTTACCAAAATTCAATTCTAAATCTGCTAGTCAAAGATCTTATTCTGTTGCTGCCTGTACCTTGTGGAATAATTTACCCGTTCAATTACGTGCAATTCACTGTTACAATGTTTTTAAATCTCAACTGAAAACCCACCTTTTTAAATGTGCTTATAATCTTTAGTCTTTGTTTTATGTATTGATTCATTGTGTATACTTTTTTAGGTATTTCAGTAATTTGTACTTTGTTTTACTTCATTTGTTTATATTTCTTATTCAGCATGTTCAGCTTTTAATCTTTAGTTTAGCCTTTAAATCATGTATTGATTAATTGCGTATTTATATTTTAGGTTTTTCAATTTTTTGCTTTTTAATTTCTAGTTTTATACTTCATTTGTTTGTATATATCTTATCATTTACTTTACTTACTGTTCCGCGCTCCTGACGATTTAGTTTAAAGGGGCGCGTTATAAATATATGTGTATTATTATATTATTATATATTTTACTATATTATGATATCTTTGTACTATATTTTCACACAGTGAACACCAATTGCAGCTCTTTATCAACTTCATACAAAACGGAAGATTTCGTTCATGATTGCTTCATATTCATCAGTGACTATGTTAGACAAGGCATCGCAAATAATCGGTGTAAAGAATATGGCGGAACCCTCGTGCAGTACATAAATGAGGCAAAGCACCAATTTATAGAGGACGTTTTAACACAGTCACAAGAAACAGAGCCATGGTGGATTGGAATGGTTGAGAACGATGAGAGTACCCGTGTGTGGTATTGGCTGGATGGTATAAAACTTAATTTTTGTTGAAATAATTAGTTCCGACAATTTCATGATGCCATTAACTTAACATATTGACTTATGCTTTATCAATCCCTGTCGGAGCATAGGCCTCGGACGAAGCCTCTCCAGTTCGTCTCGTCTTAGGCAAGTCTCTCCAGCACAGGGCTGTAATTCCCGGGAACAATGCCCCCCCCCCCCCACACACACACACACACACATATATGTTTCGTATACTTGTAAAAAACAGTAAATTTTGGGGAAATGTGTCTCTTGTCCCCTCCCCACACACACTTTTTCGATAAAAGGTCATGCCCACCCCACCCCCGCTCCCTCTACAACAGGCACACTTTCGAGATGAGAATTACGGACCTAGCTGCTCCAGCAGATACAATGTGTAGAATACTGAATTCATTTTGTGTCCTATGATACGCCTCCTGGTGTTTCTCGGTCTTCCTTGGTTTCATAAATGAGTATTTCAAGAAAGAAAAGACGTTTTCATACATCGTATGACACGGTTTCGTTTACCCATAGTTTTCCTAACCTTGCTGACTGGATGGCAATCAGTTATACCATTATTAGTAACTTACATTTTCTTTTATTCCGTTTATGAGGAACTGCAAACGTTCCACAAATGTATAGCGATATTATGTGTTTTTGAATGAATTTTTGTTTTTCACTTGCAGATACAGTGGTACAAACTACACGATGGGCCAGTAATCAACCTAGCTACGATTCACATAACTGTATTTCTATGAGAAGCACCTATGATTACCTGTGGGATGACAGGAATTGCAAATCTAATAATCACTTCATCTGCCAAAAAGGTTAGTTGTTTGTATATCAGTGGGAATGATTTTGTTGATTGGTTTTTGGCGCTCCTGGTGACTCATTTGAGAAGTCTTACATCGCCATCGTGTAATCATCCAATAGCCACTTATGCGACAATTTGGTCTAACTGCAGCTGTTGGCGACAGATAAGGATGGAGTTCATCGAATAGAATCGAATGGATTACGCATGGGATGGATATCTTAGTTCCTTCCGATAATAATAATAATAATTCACAAATAGTAAATTAAGTTTCTAGATTTCTGATTGGTTAATAGGTGGTCTTAAATACATTCGAGACCAGCAAGATGTACGTTAGGAGATTTATGATAATCAACACTTTCCATATATTAACACACTTATTAAGCATACTAAATGTACATTATTCTAGGTCTTAAATGGCACAATGTTAGATTTGTATTTACTCTTGTTTGGCTAATCGATGGTCTGGAATACGTTATAAACCAGACTTACTGTACATGTATGGCAGTGCATGTATGTGCCCCTTGGTCAAAATATTGACCTACATTGGCAAAATAATGAAAAGTATATCCAAGAATATGCAAAGAAATATTAGAAAATGTATGACAAAAATCAACCAAACACAAAATTCTAGCCACAACAATCATGAGTCTCAATCAATAGCTCTGGCTTTGATTCGAGAATAGTCTTTGATAGCAACCGTTCTTGATAATTTATTGGATTATAGATTCATTTGCCACAAAGCTTCCTGACCAGAACAAAAATTAAAAGCCTTGCAAAGTCAATATTTGGCCCCAAGTGATTAAATGCCGCAAAATACCTCAAATTGTAGATATGTTACTAACAATACACTATGCATTGTATTTTAATAGTCTAACACTGCAGTCCGCCGTTTTTCTGTGTACTTATAGACCCAAACGTAATAGAATGTTAGCCTAGCCTATTTTGGTCACAAAACAAATGTGCAGCCAACTAACGTTAGCCCAATTAAACCTAAATTCGACTTTCGCAAACTTTCTTCAAAAGAGGCCTAAACATAAACCTACGTTTATCATTGGAGTCTTACCTTGATCTCTACTTCACCTGTGGCTGTTTATGCTTTTCCAAAACCTTGTTTCACCTTGTTTTTTAACTTTGTTCTAAATGTTCAGAGTGCTAACAGGTTTCGCTATTCAGTTTTAAATGTCTGTCAAAACTCGATAACATATGACCTGCAAATTTTAATGTATTTCTGTATTATTGTTCGAAAACAATGAACGAGCTTCTTGCGGTCGTACGAAAGTAATATGAAAAAGTTGTTTGAGAACAAACATTGTTTCGTTTCATTAAGTTTGGCGAGTAACTTTAATCTGTACGGTCAGATCTCTGACTGGTCAGTTGGTCGTCGCAACAAAAAATGAATGAGTGTTAGGAGAATATGAAAAGTGATCAAAGTAAATTGCCTTTTTTTTCTTTATTTTCACCTAAAAAAATATATATTTATGAATGGGGATAAAAGCGAAGGTAGCCGGTCTCAAATAACATTTGAGACCGCGGATGACGTTATCGTAGGGCCAGTGGACCTCGGCTATCACCTCGGTCCACTCAAGCGTGCGATGACGTCATCCTTGGTCTCAAATGGCATTTCAGACCGGCCACCTTTGCATTTATCTCCTAAATAATACGTAGTTCTTATATAGCGCTTTTCTACGCGCTCTTGTGTACAGAAAGCGCTTTACAATGGAAAGTTTGGAGGCTCGAAGTTGCAGCCATTACGGCGTACAATCCTGTATAATTATCCTGCTCTTATGCTGTACACCTGTGAGAGTCACTTAAAGTCGTTGTTATGACCCGGCCAGGAAACGATCCCATCACCTATTGACTGATAAGGAAATTAGGCTAAGTCTCGTTCAGTAGGTATTTCGAAATGCTTAATCACAAGTCAGTTTTCAAATCCAAAGTTCCTAATTTAAAACTAAAGGAAAACGACCGCGACAGATAACTTTCACTCTAAAATGTATTGTTTTTTTTAATAGGTTATACTTTATGTTTTTGGCAACTCATAATGGAATATCACTGGCGCTTCCAAAGAATTCACTAGAATCAAAATTGAAATCATGTGATGCGTCTTTTCATACGTTGTCATTTCCTAATTCACACTAAAGGATAAACAACAGATATATTGATATTGTTGAAAATAGCATTGAAAATAGTATTTAAGAATTATCACATAGTGTATTCCATAACCAAAACCATGTTCTTCGCCGAGGGTTTACAAGAACAATTTCTGCCTCTGCTCTTTTCTCCCAACCGGAAGCGTTCAGCGGACCGCAGTTATCATAGACGAGTCTATAAACCACATAAAATAAGCAACTGAGTCGAGAAAAAAAAGAAGATATTTTTGAAAATAGAAATAATAAACTATTGCTAGCCATTGTAAAAATTTGTCTCGAATATTAAAATAAGATTAATGATTCATTTAAAAAATGGTAAAGATCATAACTTCAACATTTTCATTCTGGATTTAGGTGATCGTGTACTGTGTAGTGATCCAGGTAACCCATACAAGGGAACAAGATGGCCAGTTCAGGCCTCATATGAGGTAGCATCTCAGTTGTTGTTCTCTTGTGATGCTGGCTATTATCTCAACAGCAACGTATCGTTGGAATGTCAAAGTAATGGAAGCTGGAGCTCTCCATTACCAGAATGTTTACGTAAGTAAATTAAGCAATTTTAAACTCTTAAGCTAGTTTTTAGACAATACATGGGCTTGAGATATATGCCTGATTTGAACTTGCAAAGTATAATAGCAAAGACAATAAGCTTAAAGCAATTCAGAATTGGTTTAAACCTACAACGCACAAAAACCTCCGCGAAAACAAAGATTTTAATATCGTTCGGTAAAACTAATTTAATGATATATCGCTGCTGTTTAACAGAAAATTAAAAAAAAGTACATAACGTTACACAGACAACAACCATAATTGACAGTATTAGTTCAGTGGTCAAACAAGTCTCATCTTATACATGACAAGAAATATCGGACAATTTTCTCAGATTTTGGTATTTTACGTAGGTTACAATTCGGCAGACTGTGTGTTCATTTTTCGTTGAGTTAGTGCGCAAAATTGCCATCGAAACATCTTTATATTGGAGTATCCGTATCAGTGTGATTATTAAAGCGGTTACCAGGTTGCATTCAGTTATTCACAGTATAACTTGAGGCAAAAATAGTGGAATTTTCTACATCGCTTACCTTTCCCACGTCATTTTACGTGCAAACTCAATGGAGAACCTCCATATATATATATATATATATATATATATATATATATATATATATATATATATATATATATATATATATATATATATATATATATATATATATATATATATATATATATATATATATATATATATATATATATATATATATATATATATATATATATATATATATATATATATATATATATATATATATATATATATATATATATATATATATATATATATATATATATATATATATATATATATATGTATATATATAAAACAAGTAATCGCTGAATTAATTGGTAACACTTTTACCGATCGAAAACGTGATATTGCGGGCGCTATTTCATTCTTGTTTTGTCATATGTTTTAAGGGGGAAAGCTCCGGAAGTCCTATACGAAAATTGTTTTTAATTTGGTGTCAAACTTAAGGTCGAAGCCATGTTTCTCTGATTTTTAGCAGCAGAAAATTTGTTTTATACATACATTTAGATAGAGAGAGAGAGGAAGAGAGAGAGTCATTGTATGATTGTCCACGTGTTGGCAGACGAATTAGAAAGTTACAAATAATAATGGTAATGCCATATAAACGCCAACTTTGAAAGGAAACATGATACTTCAAAGAACTTAGTACTTTGTCGGATGGAGACCAAAAGATAATTAAATAAAGTACAATATAATACGACATAATACATTGTATTATGTTGTATTATATTGTATTATATATATTCCGATATTTTAATGAAAGGAATGGTTCAGATAATAATGATGACTTCACACCTTCGCTTTTTTAATGCATTTTGTTGGTAAATGTAACTTGTTTTTACTACTTCAATATTGTTTTCCTGTTATATCTAATGGATATGTAAGTCACAACATCTTAGGGAATATTTGAAGTAATATGACAACTTTTTGCTTAATATAGTGTTAGGGGTTATATGTGATATCATCACTTTGTACACAATTCTAAGAGAATTGATATTGAAACACAGAATTAAAACTGAATTACTTACTATATAGTAACGGAGTATGTCATTTAGAACCCTGCTTGATAATGGGAAAGTTTGTGAAACTGTTGTGACTGTCTAAGTGCCGGAAGGTTCTAAGTATTTATCTTTCAGTAAAATACAAGACAGTTATGCCTTATTTTCAGTGCATGTATCTGTTCATCTAATAGATATACACCATGTGTTTAAAACAACCTAAACTGGTTGATTAGCGAGGTATCAAAAACTAAGACTATTCCCTTAATAATGAATACTAAATCTGAATTTATCAAAATTGTCCTTTTCTAAAAATCATGAGTTCTATACCATTTTTTGCAAACGTTCATTTGTTATATATTAAAACACCGTTTGGATAACGGGAAAATTCCTCAGAAACCCTTATCAACTATAGGAAAGGAGCGATCCTTTCACATGCAGACGTTTATGTTAAGGAAAACCCTTAATGAATATTTGTGGTGCTAATTTCAATTGTAGCTATCAAATGCTATGATGCTCCAAAGAAGATCTCACATACGAGCGTTACAGTTAAGAGCTCCCGCTATCGTGGCATCTCATTATATAATTGTTTGGATGGATGGATAGCAGAAGGTTACCCAGTGGTGCACTGTCGGGACGATGGAACTTGGAGTGATGCACTTTTTATATGTCGTGGTAAGTAACAACATATTAACGCATACTTATCACAGGAATATCAGGATGATATATAATAGTTATTGAAATGTAACTACGACAATCATTATCGTCAATTAGTTTCCTGTGTTCCTAAACGTTTATGGACATGTAATCTTTCAAAATCATTCAAAATTCAGTCACTAAAAATGATGGGCAAGTATATTCATTCTAGAATGTGATTGAGGTATGTTAAAGACTCAACACGCCTCATCAGAATTTGGTGCCCCACTTCAAAAGAATTATGTCTTTATGAAAACAATTATGTCTTTATGAAAAGAATTATGTCTTTATGAAAAGCATTATGTCTTTATGAAAAGATTTACAACCAAACAAAATACCACGGTCGCCCGCCAATTTTGATTAACCTAAAGCAATTTGCCTACTGTTGCCTTTACATGTTTATATACAGTTAAAGGTATATGGACAGGTAGCAACCACTTTGCATAAATTGATACCAATGCCTTTCATAAACACTCACCACAAACACTTTCTTACAAAATTGATCTCAAAATGTGACAAATCTGTCTTATTTTTTGATCTCTAAACGTATACTCATTACGTATTGTTGTTTTGTAAGGATAGGACAAGGATGTACATAGTACAACACTATAGCTATGTGAAAGTTACAATGTACCACAAACTAATACTTACAGCCTAGCATAACAAGTGGAGCTTGCCAATCATAAAGAATTAATGGATCGGAACTTGAGTCGATATCCACGAAAAAATGTTCCCAAATAGTTAGCATATCGCTAATTAAGCGATATTCTGATGTCTGATTCAATGAGACTGATGTTTTAAAGAAGCCTAGATCAATGTTGCACAGTAACACTGTAAGATGTGTGCATTATAGGCCTCGCTGTGTCCTTATTCTTACGTCAAACACCTCTTTTTTAAAGTCGAAGTCCAGCTGTTTCTTGTGGCCTAATGTTTTACTTTTTTGCGAATATAGTGGACATTTCTGCTAGATGTATGTTAATGTAATGTTTAGAATATTACAAGGAACATGTTTATGGTAAAATCGCTACCTATCCATTTACCTATAACGGGTTATAATTACAGCACTGCCGATTAATACCCCATCTCAAACTACGATATTATCAACATCAACTGATGATATGCCGAAGACTTCAGCTTTGGCTACATCGATGACATCAACTGACCTTACATCAATGACATCAACTGAGCGTACATCGATGACATCAACTGACCTTACATCAATGACATCAACTGACCTTACTTCGACAGAATCAACTAATGTTAGATCGACAACCATCACCACGACAACACCGCTACCATCTGATTATTCCACAAAAGCAGTCAGCATTCACAACACTGGAGCAACTTCCATTTTGATTACTTCTGGTAATCCACTTAATCGTAAACATTCATCATAGACACTTTATATTAAAAGTTCGGAAGCAATTCGAAAAACTGGGTACTTTGAAATACCCAAAAAATTGTGTACTTTTATGTATTACGTCATCGCAGGAGCCTACATATTTGACTGGCCCACACTAAACATAAGGTTTTTTTTTTTTTTTTCCGCTCCGGATTGTCCAAAATTTCATTGGATAATTTTAGAGACGGATTTTAAATAGATATTCAAAACTTTTTGCCGCTGTTCTTTGATATTCACGGTCGCCTTTTTGAGAAAATCGACAAAACAGATTATGGGCAGTCTGTTTTGTTTATTTTCTCAAAAAGGCGACAATGAATTTTAAAAAGCAGCGGCAAAGAGTTTTGAATATCTATTTACTATCCGTCTCCAAAATTTTAGGATATCTAGTACAAATTTGGACAATCCGGAGCGGAAAATGAGAAACCATATATGTTTAGTGTGGGCTGGTCAAATGTGTAGGCTCATGCGATGACGTTATACATAAAAGTACCTAATTTGTTAGGTATTTCAAAGTACCCAGTTTTTCGGGTTGCTCCCGAACTGATTAACAAGTATATGATCTCATGTATAATGATATATAATCTTTAATATCATAATATTTACATTACTTTATGTGGAATGGAGTCTAAAACAAATTGATTTGTAAAACAAATTAGAATTCTAAGAAATTCATTTGACTGGGTAATTAATCATTTTGACAATACACTTCAATCTATATAATATTTTTGAGACAGACTACAAAGAGCCACATGCATATGCAATGAATATAGTAATCTCAAGACTCTAGTCCTCCAAATCATACATAAAGAATTGTGCAGGTATTCAAGCCATCTATGGGTCCGTCATATCTCTGAATCTAAATGGTTATTTGCCATTCCCTCTGATTGTACTTTGTATCTTAATCATAAATGCCTTCCAGAAGAAGAAGACAACAAATGAACTTGTTCTTTTAATCATAATTTCAGAGGTTCCAGTAGCAGGCTCAGCAACTCCAGAAAAATCGAAGGAACCTAAAGATACCACAGCCCCAGCCCAAACGCAGACTATTGAAATGGCGTCCACCGCTGCCACTGCTCCTGGTAATGCTGATGTATTCAAATGCAATCATATCCAAGCTACCTCAATCCTTTGATCTAAGGAAGAGTTTATTTAACTTATGTTAGATTTTATTATAATGGAAATATTTAATGGTCTCAGAAATATAGGATATATTCAAATGATAGTGTTTAGACACCGCCATAACGAGGGGTGTTTTTTCTTCGTAGATTTCATCTAATGCCACCACGAATGCAAAACAAATGACAAGACCCTAAATGTTTCTAAAACCTACAGTTGTTTTATGTAGAGGAATCAAGTAAAAACAAACCATGCAGTTCGCTAGTTATTTATTCCGTTTATGATATATACTTTTTCTTCTCATAACAGATTTTTACCTTGGCGTTCTGGTCGGTGGAGCAATTTCACTTTTTCTTCTAATTTTCTTTTTGTTCATCATGTAAGTAGAAAAATTGTATTTCTCATTATTATTTCGTTGTTCATATATCGTGTGAAATAGAAGTTTATTTGGTCAAAGAAGTATAAACCTTAAAGATTGTTTTTCATATTCTAATTTACATTGCAGTCTCCTATGCAAGTTATGTTGCACGCCTGTTGGGAATAAAACGAAACGTTGTAATTCCCTTGATTTGGCAGTGACGAACGTAGGGTGTCCTCCAGCTGTATATGAAGACTGCATCTTAGAAGAAAACATATACGAAACAATACCTGCATTTTCATCTCCTGAAAATTCTGGAAATACTGAGTATTAAACGGATAGATAAAATCCTGCTTATACATAGACTCCTGCTTATACAGATGATTTTAGTGGTTAACGAATTAGCAATACATGGAAAGCAACACCCGGCAAACCTCTAGGTGCTGTGTCTCAGACTGACTGTACTCATGGTGTATACAACGAGAAAGAAAATGCTGCTTATAACATTGAGAGCGATTATAGTGATAACTAATTGGAGCAAATACGTAACACAATATCTCGCATTTCTTTTTAAAAGAGTTGTTTTCTAGTGAATAACAAATGATGGTGAAAGATAATTGCAACGACAATATATTCAAATAATGGAAGCGCTAAGAAGAAACGTACAATGATGAAAAAACGCTAGAAAATGATTTTTGTTTCTGAAAGTGTTTAGCTTATTATAGGCCTATTGTTGTATGGAAATAAAACATGATGCAGCGAGTATTATTTTTTCTTCAAATAACAACGATTAAAGTTGGATACAAAGATTACATGCACAAATGCTTTGATTTGATATTCAATTAATTTGTAATTTACTTGTACTTTTATTCAATTAGGCTAATTTGCTCGAAGGTTTAGGTC
>JAIGNY010002369.1:650000-667500 GCA_020152595.1 Chiridota heheva | reverse complement strand
ACTGCATATTCAGTAAACAATCCCATAATAACAAAAGATGACACTGCTGATCATGAACTTCAAACAACAACTCTCTCGTTGGACAGTTATGTGGACAGCGTGATTTACCCAATAGATACCAGCCACTACAATGACACCGAAAGTCTAAGTCCCGATGGAATAATAAGTGAGTATAATTTCCAGTACCCATTCGATGCCACTATAAATATGTGTGATTAACACCCTTTGGCGAGATTACTATGTGTACGATTTTAAGATTATATTCTTACAACTTCTGGTACGCAAATGTTTTTTTCGTGTGTGACTCCCCCACCCCCACACACTTTCAGTAAGCAAATCCCGCCCATGTTAATACATATATTGTATTATTACTGATAACGCAAGAATCATTGCGGAACTGCTTATCACGTCTTGTAAACATACCTTTTTCTATGTTTTGATTGTTGGATTTAAGGTGCTTTTCCATGGTAGAGGGAGCTCAGTAAAAGTTTTGAAATCAATGTGGATTAACACTACATAACGTAACATAACATAACGTAACAAGATGACTGACTAAGAAAGGTAAGTCACCCCATAAAAAGCCAAAACTAATACTACCACCACCACAGAAAATAAACGACGCTCAGTGTTGGTAAAGAACTTACGACTTTGAAATTGTGAACAGAATTGGATCTAATCACCCACTGAGGCTAATTTGCCAAATATCTATCTGTGAAAACTCTTTGCGTTGTGACTGGTAACATGGCATATGGACGTGTAGAGGTAAAATGTGGTAAATTGTTTAAAAAATCAATCATGGAAGTAGCAACACCTTTGTTAAAAATTGTTTATAAGTTGTTCATTGCCAGATTGTAAAGCCTTTTTAAATCTCAGGCGTAGAAATGGAAATTTTCATACAAAATTGTAATTGATTACTGGGCGATCTTTCGAATTTTCTGTAAATCCTTTGTTTTTAAATGTCTGTCACTTATGATAATTCTTTGAAGTGCATGGTGCAAAGTGACAAATGGTGTTGAGTCTATATCATACACCAATCCAATTATATCAAGATTATAGATTCCCATCACTTCAGTGACCAACAGATTAAATTTAATAAAAAAGTATAATAAAGCATGGCTTAAACATGATGAAGATACTGATTTTAATATTAGTTTAAACAATATTTAAGTATAAATTGCTACATGTTCAACGAGTGTACAAGATATCTGATTTGTGTGGAGTTTGAGAAATATTTGAATAATTAAATTGCAGTATATAATTTATTTTCCAGGTCCATTGTATGCCAATATTATTGTAAGATACATAATTATCGGAAATAATGACATGATTATAGAAAATTCGAAGATATAAATACACCAATTATAAGCGTGATGTATTTTAAGCAACATGGACTTAACTGTCAGAGTGGAGTTAAACTATTTGCCAATACCATTTCAACAGAAGAAGCTACAGAAATGAGTGCAACAAATTTGACTTCAGTCCCATACCCATTTACCACGAGCAACGATAGTGGGGTAGACTCAACTACCAAACAAACTTCAACAATGGATAAAGACAATAAAAACATTCCATTTTTTTTAGGTATTATCAGGGATGGTATAACATCAAGCCAAACAACCCAAGGTACCCCTTACTCCAGCAAACCGAGTACTGCATATTCAGTAAACAATCCAATAATAACAAAACATGACACTGTTGATCATGAACTTCAAACAACAACTCCCTCGTTGGACCATGATTTGGCCAGCCTGATTGACATAGCAATTTCCAACTTCGTCAATAACATCAAAAGTCAAAGTCCCGATGGAATAATAAGTGAGTATAATTTCCAGTACCCATTCGATGCCACTATAAATATGTGTGATTAACACCCTTTGGCGAGATTACTATGTGTACGATTTTTTACGATTATATTCTTACAACTTCTGGTACGCAAATGTTTTTTTCGTGTGTGACTCCCCATCCCCACACACTTTCAGTAAGCAAATCCCGCCCATGTCAATACATATATCGTATTATTACTGATAACGCAAGAATCGTTGCGGAACTGCTTATCACGTCTTGTAAATATACGTTGTTTTTTTTGTATTGATTGTTAAATGTAAGGTGCTTTTCCATTGTAGAGGGGCTAAGTAAAAGTTTTGAAATCAATGTGGATTAACATAACGAAGCATAACATAACATAACAAGATGACGGACTAAGAAGGGTTAGTCACCCCATAAAAAGCCAAAACTAATACTACCACCACCACAAAAAAATGAACGACGCTCAGAGTTAGTAAAGAACTTACGACTTTGAAATTGTGAACAGAATTGGAGCTAGCCACTCACTGAGGCTAAATTGCCAAATATCTATTTGTGAAAACTCTTTGCGTTGTGACTGGTAACATGGCAGTTGGACGTGTAGAGGTAAAATGAGGTAAATTGTTTGAAAAATCAATCATGGAAGTAGCAACACCTTTGTTAAAAATTGTTTATAAGTTGTTCATTGCCAGATTGTAAAGCCTTTTTAAATCTCAGGCGTAGAAATGGAAATTTTCATACAAAATTGTAATTGATTACTGGGCGATCTTTCGAATTTTCTGTAAATCCTTTGTTTTTAAATGTCTGTCACTTATGATAATTCTTTGAAGTGCATGGTGCAAAGTGACAAATGGTGTTGAGTCTATATCATACCCTAATCCAATTCTATCAGGATTATAAATTCCCATTACTTCAGTGACTAACAGATTAAATTTAATAAAGCATGGCCTAAACATGATAACGATGCTGACTTTCATATCAGTTTAAACAATGTTTAAGTATAAATTGCTACATGTCCGATGAGTGTAAAAGATATCTGACTTATGTGGAATTTGATCTTATGGGACAACATTTGGAGACTCGACATACGTTACTTCATAACGCGTAGAACAAGCACCAAATTGTATGTCATCAAACGAAATCTGTCAAGAATTTTAAATGTATTTGATGGTGTGGAAATTGTGAAACAAATTTATGGTGGGGTTGCACATACAGATATATAAACAAATCAAAGAAATAGTTTAGAGCGGGTCAAACAAGTTTGCCTTAAATGAAAGAGGACTTAAAAGGAAACACAACATGGTGAAGAAAGCATTACAAATTTGTATTCCGTTAATGATTTATTTAAGTTTAAAGTTTGGTATCATTTGTGTACAAGCGGCCGAAATCAGACTAGCTCTGGCGTCACAGCTTCATATTCCACAAAGTCTTTATGTATTCCATCATATTTTGTCTTGCAATTTTGTGGCTTTAAAATTATTGGATAGTATTAAAACAGAATCTAGTAAGGGTAATTATAATTTACCACCTGAAGAAAGTTAGAGGATAAATGATTTAGATAGTAAATAAGTTAGATATATTTCCTTTAAAATGCATTAACAATTGTTAAAAATGTGAGGATAAGGGGCCGTCCATAATAGACTTACTACACCAGTTATTTCTACACAGATAAGAGATAACTTTAAACCTAAATATTTTTCCACACGGAATAAGAGTTTTGAATATTTTCTTCAACATTTTGTTTCCTTTACGTCCTATTTCATATATAAGATAAACTTCTTTGACCACCAAACTATTCTTTTAACTTATTCATATCTGTCAAAAATTATTTTGCCTTCTCTTTCGTTTTGTTTCTTTTCAGTGATAATTTGTGTTGTACTCTTTGCCTTCGTGGTTTGTTTGATGTTGACAGTCACTTACAGGAAATGCCAAAAGTAAGTAAACTTCTTTAACATTTTTTATAATAAGGTCTTAAAAGAAATTGCCGCATGCAAGTTACAAAGGGTAAATTTTATCATTCAATGTATGAAATATAGGTCCGCTTGTTCTATTTTTGATTTAGTCGAAAGCGAAATAATTTTGTTACAACACCCTTCCCACAATTTATCAGATATCTAAACGACCATGAAATAATATAGACAGTATTTGTTTTTGTTGGTAGAAAGAAGAGCATCCAGCCTCATACTGTCAGACTGTATAAAGGCTGTATTTAGTTAAAAGGTCTGATGCAAAACTTGTCATTTTTATAGTAAATATTACGAAAAAGTGCATTCTTGCTGTGCTTTAAGAGAAAGATATCGAAAGATGAAGAAGGATCTATTGTGGATATTCTTTCACGTCCGTTCGGGAGCGCAACGATTCTCTGTCGTCCAATAGCCCAAAGGGTATTCAATCACGAATTGCCGAAGTCTACAATTATCAGATGAAATTATCATACTTCATGAACCTTATTAAAAGGTTTTGAAATTTGAAAATCTTTAATGTGTCAATGATATCCAAACTTTGTTAGATTGTGTTCAACTTGTTCTACTGTTGTAAAAAGGATAGTTCGTGCGTATGTATCACTTGATAAGTACCTACAGGCAGACAGGCTGACAGGTAAGAATTTTCACAGATTTTTAGGATAATAGTAACAACACAAATACTTTTATGTTTTTCATGAAAAATGAATGTTCGAGGGGCACATCTTTAAGCTAGTAAGGATTCTGGTGCCACTGCAC
This sequence comes from Chiridota heheva, assembly GCA_020152595.1. Classification (NCBI taxonomy): domain Eukaryota; kingdom Metazoa; phylum Echinodermata; class Holothuroidea; order Apodida; family Chiridotidae; genus Chiridota; species Chiridota heheva. The sequence goes on along the minus strand of JAIGNY010002369.1, from coordinate 662,977 downwards.
TGTTTAAATTGAAGTATGTGAGACTTCAAATAGTCATGTTGTTCTCCAAATTTTGTGCAGGTTCGAAAAAAGCATCAAAATATGGAACTGTGTGTAAATGACCACGACACGTTGAAGGACGCATGACTTCAGACTGGTGAGTTAACTCTACAATATCACTAGAATATCTGATAAGTAAACATTGTAATTCTAAGGGTTAGGAAAAATACACGGATATGCAAAGCTGTCAGGCATGTTCATCTAATGCGAAAGAGACCAATGCTACTTATTGAAAGATTAATCACAAATATACTTATGGAAAACAAGATACAACCACAAATAACGTCCAAATTTATAAGCTGTTGTCGAAGATTCATACTACATGTGTAGCGTGTCAGTATATCTGTGTTAACTGACAACCACTTACTATAAGCTCCGATTCCGCTTAAATTTCGTTATACCTTAATTTGATCATATTACAAGACATGCGAGCAATTTTCGATTATATTTTTAATTACATAGATGATAAAATTGTGGATTTATACCGATAATGTTTAATTCATTATTTAAAAACAAGCACACAATATAGTGCAACCACATATTTCACATTTTCACACCTACGATCTTGTGAGGAAATGAGGAATCTATTTAGCTTAATCTAGTAGTTAGGTTGTCGTTTTGTTGCATCAAACAAAAAACCTGGGGAAGATGGTATCTTAAAATCTTATTTCATGAAAAATATATTCAAGTTTAAACTTTTGTATCAATTTGTGTAAATTATATGTTCACCAAATACAAAAGAAGAAGAAACTGCATGTTGAAGACATTATTCAAATGATCTTGTTCATCAAGTTTAGGGATAATCAAGATTAAAGTTCTTTATCAAAATTGTGTAGAAATGAATCCGACTAGAAGCGGCTTAAAAGCTTGACCTTCTGAAAAGCTTTTGTTAGTATTTTCAAAATACAATTTTAGCCGTTGTGCACTTGACAATTTGACTGTATTACTTGAGCGTATTAAAACTGTTTTGAAATAAATAATTGGAGTATGTATCTAAAGCAAATTTGACCTGTTTCTTTTCCCAGATTCAAAGGACCTGGTTTAAAGCTCTAGCTGTGTTGCTTCAGGCGTCCCTGCTTTTAAGTGTTTTTGAGAATTTAAATTAAGATCATACAAAACATTTTAAAACAGTAACATTTTCCATTTAGTGGTATCTGAATGGTTGAATTGGGTTCTTTAATAGGAAAAGTACGCCTACCACAATAAGGTAACATACATTATAGTGTAAAATAAATCTTGCCGTGTAACAGTTTAAGAATTGAGGGTCAATGACCGCAGCATCTTTGAATTATATTTTTAGAAAGTATAGTTTGAAATCTTCATTTATAGAAAATACGAATATTTTCGTATGTTTTAATCAGAACCAGATGTATACAGCAACACTCAGAGAAACTGTATATAAGACAAACAAGAAAGACTTTCAATAGTTTAAATTGGTTAGAACCTATACAGTAATAATAGGTACGCATTCTATTTATTTTTTTATTGCGGTAAAACAATTATGCCTTTTAAAAAAATGAAAGGAGTACTTAATTAGTCAGATGCATCTATTATAGAGCTGATTGTCAAGCTGATTAATATATTGATATAATTTGTTCTGTTCAGGATATATGATTTTTTAGAGATATTGCAAATTCATATATGCAAATGAATAGTGCATCAAGTCTGCTGTAGAAGAGTGGCTTCGCATCCTCAGATTCTTATAAATATCAATATACTATACCTATTTTTATAAATGAAACTATTTTTGAAATATTCTTTAAGTAAAAATTAAAAATAATTTACAACACCATTATAACACCCTCATGCCACATGTAATGGTACATTGTATAGATCACAAAAAAAGGTTTGAAGTGCGCGCAAAAGATAGAAAGCATATACAGCTGTATGACATTTTTAAGTATGGGAAAGACACCCACGTAATTTTCCACTGGCAGTGTCTCGGAATTTTCCCACCTCAAGATTCCTTTATTTAATGTATTTAACCAATTTGCATGTAGCATTAGGCCTACCAATTAAGCCTTTTATCAGAACAACTCAGTTACAAGGAACATGAGCCCAAACATATTTATCTGTTTCATATACTTTCTCCAAAATATCCATATCTGAATACTTTTATGCAGTGGCGTAGCCACGTGTGTGTGGGGGGAAGGGGGGGGGGGAGGCGGGGTGGGAGGTCCGGACTCCACTTTTTTGAGGAATTTTTCAAAAATTGGGATAATCTTGGTTTTTATGTATTTTTTGCAAAAATGTAAACAAAATTGCCCACTGAAGTGGCAAAATTTGAACACTTTGTCTTGGGAGGGGGATCTAGGACCTTCTCGGACCCTTCACTTTTTTTTATACTGGCTATACGCTACTGCTCTTATGTATTAGCAAATAGCATTTAAATTATTACCCTGACTATCAAAATCTTCACATGCTTTCATACAATCAAGTTTGATTTCCTTAATAAGATAAAGTGACTTATCATATTCCCAAGGAAGTAGTCTTTGCAGTTCCCACACATTTTTTTTTTTTTGAGATGTGAGCTGTTTCCTTCAATTGTAGATTGACTTACCTCAGGTGGTCAGAGCTAGTATAAAAAGGGAAATGCGAAAGAAAAGAAACATTGAACTAACTAATAGTATGTGTAAGCTTATACTTCCTTGTACTATGGACAGGACAACCAGGATTCATGGGTTCAGTGTTGCACGTTTAGCTGCTCTAAGTTTTGGTGTTGTTACAGAGATGACGTTTACTTACACAAATTGAATACAGAAGAAACTGACAGCAAGTGCACACACTGTATAAAGTAATATTATTTCTGTATACAGTGCTATTGTAATTTCCCTGTTTTGTTCTGTATTTTAATGAGGTAGGTCGTTAAATCAAAATTTGAAACTGTTGTTAAACCCTTTATGTCTTAATCGCAAAGAAAAGTAAGTTTATGTTGACATAATAATTGATCATAGCGTCGTTAAAGATGGAATTAACTCCTGGTTGGAGATATACAAATTAGTAAGATAAAAAAACCACATGTGGCGATTGTAGAGATCAATCCTTGCAGTTGCTAAGAATACAAAATGCCCCAAAAATCGTGACATTAATTTTCCCACAACACACTGGCGACCCTGAAATCTTCATCATTGCCTCACATGCACAATCAGAAAATTGCTTCCTTCTGTAGATGGTCCACAAACAGAACCCGAAATTTGATAATTTAGCTATATTCGCATAGAACAATCGAAACTTCCATAATTCCAAACATGTCTTTTGGCTTCAATAGCTCGGTGTTTTTTTTATATCGTATGCGGATGAGACCCCGTATAAACGTTTGGCATGTATATGTACGTTTTATCCTCATATTAAATGTGCAACATTGTTTCATAACATGGACGCGGTAAAGAGGAAGCAATGGCTAAACCGGAGAAGTGTATTTCATATTAACAGCTGTTTAATGATGCAATAAATTGTTAGGTGGAGCTCCACAACGAGGAAACTCGCATGCACTTAATGTGAACTTAAAAACAAATATTCATCAATTAGTCAATATTCTTAAAGTGGTTCTATTCAACTTCTATGCGCTTTTGGCAAATGACAATCACTGGCAGCCTGTATTTGAGGGTGAATGCCTAAGAATTAAATATTTTAATAGTGACGCGAGGAAATATCATGTACATATACGTTTCTATTAATACACAAAGGTATATTTATCGTTACACTATCTGTTTTGTTGAAGCTTACAAGAATGTATAATTTTAATAGCCCAATAAATTTGCAGGTTTTTATATATTCAACCGTTAAACCTGAATTGCATTACTATTTTAGTTAGTGGTATTTCTTTTTTTAAATGCTTCGAAATACGGTGGAACAACAGTGAATTACATTACATTGTACAGTGTACATGGTAAATACTGTCACAATGTGCCTCATACATACACATAAAAACACAATAGTTCAATTTCACCAGAAAAATGTTAAAATTTGACCAGAATCCTAGTCACAGATTAAACAACACATTCCTGGTTATTCTCACTAGGATATCCTGGTCAATCATGTTAACCCTTTTTTTCACTTTAAATGACCAGGAATTCCATGTCAATTGTAACAATGAATGAGGTTAATTTAAACACTTTTTCCTAGTCAGTATCAATTTTCACCCGAGGAAATATCCATGTTAATCTGTTGCAACAAAGCTAATCGAAGAAAAGCAGAAAACATCGAGCTTTTTGAAGGTAGTATGTTTGTAAATTCTTTTCGCAATTAAATGGCCAGGCAAATAATTAAACTGTGCTGATTGTCAGTATACTGTAAAATAGCACTAGTCTAACGAGTATCAAGCCTAATGTTAAGTCGCGACATTCCTCTTTCTAATTCTCTTGATATATAATCAACTGCATGGTCATTTAATTTGCAAAAAGAAATGACAGATTACATTCAAAGAATGTAATTTTTTTTTAGGTTCCATTCCCTTGGTTTCCTGCAACAAGTTTGATAGCATCGACAAACAAACTTTTTATCGTTCAACAACTTGCTCATTGCGTTCCCGGCGTGTGCATGAAGCTTGGAGCATCCGGTGATATTTGTTTGTTACTTAGCAACAAAATCTTGTGCGCGTTGACCAATCAGAAATTGATCAACAAGTACATCACAGCATATTACAGTCTATTGCTTGCTGGTTATATATACTAGCATTGTCCTGAAGTCCACGTTCACTCCAAGTTGTATTGATTTCTTATTTCAAACATTGTTCCTGGTCACGGTCGAGTTATTTTAACCAGCAAAATGCTGATCTACCTCCTTACGCTAAAGTTAACAGAGCAGGATAATTATTCTGACATGGAACACCAAATCAACCAGGAATCAATTTCCCAAAACGAAGTTTTGGACAGAAAAAACAGAACTCGCGCGTTCCAACCAAGTTGGTTCAACCAGTTTTAGATTCTGTGCATATAAGTTTCTATCATCTAACACTAACTAAAGACATTGGAAAGTTTATCACAATTACTAAGGTATATATCGGAGGACTAGAAATGTTCAATAACCTAAAATCTCCTAGTTATCTACAGGACTCTCTGCTGAAATTCAAAACGAAATTTTACAGACAATGGCACTAACAGTAAGACTTAATTCAATAATACAATTTAGGCGGCGGAAGATATTTCATAATTGCACCAAACAAAATCAGAATAGCAAAAGACTTAATCCTCCCAGCGTCGGAGGAACAGAAAATAAGATAGGGATCACTATACCAATTGCAGCGGAACAAAATATCGACGTAGGCGCAGGGACCATTGTTATAAAAAAAAAATCCAGACTATCACTCTTACCCCCACCCCACCCCAAAAAATGGTTCTGAAGTGCTGCTATTTTTTGTTTGAATTTTTCAATTTAAGCTGCATGGGGCGCAGATTCATTTTTGTTTTTGTTATTTATTTATTTTTGTTACGCGTCACTATCGCATTCGCCTTCTCTTTTGGAACATATCTACTCCATCTATCAGGAGTTGTTAAGAACTCCCTGCATCTATAAACATATGTACCATGCACGTGTGCGTTGAGCATGCTTTTTAAACATTTGTGTACTAATTTTTAATAGAATAAAATGGTATAACTCGTTAAAATGGTATAACTCGCTTGAGACCCTTTAAATTTCATTTAAAGCCACAATTGGCGATTAGCGCGCACGTATAGTTACTAACATCCGTGCTTATGTTTTATATGCACCATTTCTTTTTTATAGGCTTTACGTGAGGTTGTTTCAAATATCCAGACAGCTCCATTCTATACAATTATGGTGGATGAAACCCCCGATGTTTCCAACAAGGAACAGGTTGTGATATGCATACGGTGGGTCGACGACCTGTTTGAAGTTCATGAAGATTTCATTGGATTGTATGAAGTGTCTTCAACAACCGCCGATGCATTAGTTGCCGTCATCAAAGATGTTCTCCTTCGAATGCAGTTATCCCTTCAGAAGGCAGAGGTCAATGCTATGATGGAGCGGCTGCCATGTCGGGTGTACACGGAGGTGTTGCAAAGAAGATAACAGATGAACAACCAAAGGCTTTGTATACACATTGCTACGGCCATGCCCTTAATCTTGCGTGTGGTGACACTATAAAGAGAAACCGGCTAATGTGTGATGCTTTGGAAAATACAAGTGAGATTACCAAACTAATTAGGAACTTCCCCCGACGTGGAACTAAGTTTATCGAGATGAAGGAGAGGATTGGGAAGGAGTGCTCCACTGGAATCCGTGTCATGTGTCCAACTCGGTGGACAGTTAGAGCAGATGCACTTCGGAGCATTCTGGAAAACTACGAGTTCTACAGAATGTTTGGGAGGAGTGTCTCTTGGAGAAAAGGATCCTAGCACAAAGGGTCGACTGAGAGGTGTGGCTTCGTACATGAAGAAGTTTGATTTCTTATTTGGTATAAAGTTAGCACACCTGATCCTAAGTCATAGCGACAATTTGAGTAGAACTTTGCAACACGCATACATTTCTGCTGCGGAAGGGCAGAGTGTCGCAGAGATAACCGTTTCCACTATTGAAGGCATACGAAGTCAGTTCGACACTTTCTGGGAGGCCGTAGGATTACTTGCTTCTACACTCAATGTGAACCAACCAGAGACACCACGAAGAAGAAAAGTCCCAATTCGGCTTGATAGTCCTTCTATTAATGATCAACCTGCAAGTGCGAAGGAGTATTTCAAGCGAATCTACACAGAGGCTATAGACAACATCGTTAACTGCATACGAGATCGTTTTAAGCAGACGAGGTACCAAACCTATGTCAAGCTACAGAACCTCCTCCTAGATGCATGTAATGGCAAAGGAATTGGGGAGGATTTTCGCTTCGTTTCTGATTTCTACAAAGACGACATTGATTCAAGTCAACTCAGAGTCCAGCTGGAAACGCTGGGTCACACATGTAAACCGCCTGAATGTACCAGTGTCAGTGTGTATTCGCTTCCTGATATAGTGAAGTATATGAAGTCTTTAGATTTCGGTACGAAATTGCTTCTATCTGAAGTGTGCATTTTGCTTAAACTTGTACTTGTCATGCCAGCTACAAACGCGGTAAGCGAACGTTCTTTCAGCGCTCTGGAAACGCATCAAGACGTACATACAAGCCACCATGAAACAGAAACGACTGAACCATCTACTTGTCCTCCATGTCCACAAAGACACGACAGATAGCTTGGATCTGACGAAAATAGCAAGTGAATTTGCCGACACTGCTCACCGTCGTGCAGTTTTTGGATCATTTCTTTAAGCTGGCAAATAGTCGAATACAGGAATAGGCCTATAGTCTCGTCACTCTCGTGTCCTTGAATTCAGTGAAACTTTTGTATAGATTACGAAATATTATCCTATAAGACTATCAGTTTATCATTTTGGTTTTTTTTTGTTAAAAACCAGCTCACTTCATTCCATAATTTATCTAAAAAATTATCTAAACATTTTGTTGGACGTTCTGTTTTGTTGTTGCCATCGATACTTTGGATAGATTACCAATATCATCAAATCAGACTGAAATTGATGTGACAACAAACAAGCTTCAACAGTTCAAGTTGATTTATTTATGATATATCAAAAATAACCTCCCCCTCCCCATATTTTGAAAAATGACATTGCAAAGTTCACGGATTAACACATCTGATAATAGCATGAAAAAAAGGAAATGGAGCTCAAATTTTCAAATCCCCTGCCCCACCCGCTACAAAAATGGTGGTTTAGATGTGAGTGTCAGCAAGGATATGGTCTCTACTCCCCCTCATAAGTGAAAAAAATAATACATACGTATACCTTTTCGGGGTAAAGTCAAAGTGTGAAGTTGTATTTCTTTATAATTTTGCCCAAACATATTTTGCCTTTAGAACTTGGGTCAGTTGACTCGTTAAATTGTGCTTTTTGAAAGAAAAGAAATCACTGCTATCTGTTGATGTTCCGATATGATTATGATAAACATGTTCTGTATGAAAATAAACTTTGACAGTTTAAAGAAACGTGGTTGGCATAATTTTGTGTAAAGTCGGAACGATCCATTTTATGACAAAACAGATAGACCTATTCACATATTCGTCCAAAATAGAGGATGTTCAAATACAGCTTGCAAGACCTGGGAAGTGTCATTTCTGGCAATCTAGAGGTACCTTTTTTTCAAAAAAAAATTTCCACGCTACGCGCCAACCGATGGTGGCGCTCCGCTTAGATAGTATCAACGTCGCCGCACCACTAAAACAAACGGTGCTACGGGCCTGCCTTGGTTATTTCAACATTGTTCCCTGGTTATTTTAACCAGCAAAATGTTACTCTTCGGTTAACCAGGATAATCTGACCATGGTGTTTTTAGAGTGTATAAGTTTCTATCATCTAACACTCACAATTACTAAGGTATATATCGGAGGGAAATGTTCAATACCTAAAATCTCCCTAGTTATCTACAGGACGACGTAAAGGCCAATGATTTAAAGGTAGCACAATTAAGTTATAGGTTTTTTTGTAGGCGTCAATGTACAGGATTATAAGACAATAATGGTATTCTAAAGATTTCATATTTTCGTCTAGAAATGATTGGTCAACAGTTTACAGGAGTAACAACACGGATTGATTAATAATTCTGCATTTTTAAAAGATTTTAACTCAGAAACTATTATCCCAGTCATTGCAGTTAGTCTGTTATGTTATACATATACATATATATATATATAAATATATATATATATATATATATATATATATATATATATATATATATATATATATATATATATATATATATATATATATATATATATATATATATATATATATATATATATATACATATATATATATATATGTATATTATATATATACATATATATATATATATATATATATATATATATATATATATATATATATATATATATATATATATATATATATATATATATATATATATATATATATTTATATAAATATATTAATATATATATATATATATATATATATATATATATATATATATATATATATATATATATATATATATATATATATATATATATATATATATATATATATATATATATATATATATATATATATATATATATATTTATAATATATATATATATATATATATATATATATATATATATATATATATATATATATATATATATATATATATATATATATATATATATATATATATATATATATATATATATATATATATATATATATAATATATATATATATTTTATATATATATATATATAAATATATATATATATATATATATATATATATATATATATATATATATATATATATATATATATATATATATATATATATATATATATATATATAAATAAACCACATAAATGTTTTGAAAATACATGACACCTTTTGGGATTGGAAATGTTAGAATATGATATGATGTTATCACTTTCTGCGTAATGCTGGGATATACGGTCTATTAAGAGAAATTGTGACAGCTTTAAGTTGGAAAATTCCGTTAGTGCTAATATCTTGACTTATATAAATGTGTACGCGTACGTACTTATTTCAACACAAGGAAGTGCTAGCATATTTTTCAGGTTGTACTAATTGAAACAATTAGTATAAATGTTTACTTTGATATTTACATTCCCTTTCAGTTTTGATTCATATTCAGAGAGCTAAATAAAATAATGTTTTCCTTGGGGGTTTACTGCGTTGGGATTACTCACATCGCAGCGTGTGTCATGGTTCACAATTTAAACTACTTTTTTTTTCATTGTCATTTCTTCAAGTGTCAAATGAACTATTATTAGCAATGTGCTGTAAGATATTATGACCGATATGTGTCACATTTCCTTAAATCTTTCAACGAGCTAACGGACGTAGGTATATTTATCGGCTTGGCCCTCACGTTTGCACGCAGGGCCCTAATTTCTGGGGGACACTTTTCGGCAGAATTCTGAGAACACAAAAGGTTGTGAAAAAGTATGGCCCTATACCCCCCCCCCCTCCCCCTCCCTGCCCATTACACACACTTTGTGAAGGAGAATTACGACCTTGCCCTCGCGACTCACGTCCTTGCAACATTACACGCAGAGCTTACCCAAGTTGCCAAAAGAGAGAGGGGGGATCTCCACAAACAAAATAATGAATGTAATATACTAGCTGACTTGCGGAACTTCCATTCTGCCGCAATGGGAGACTTGAGAGCCACATGACAAGGAGAGGGTGTGGCATTTGACGTATTTATAATGGAAGTAGTGGTCAACTATAGGGCTTTTGGGTTTTTTTTGGTAACAAAAAACAATTGCCAGCTCCCTAGTCACATATTTTTAAACAAATCAATAGAAAAAATCACGTACAGAAAATGGTATGGGATGATAGAGATGGAACTTCAAATGCATAAACTGAATGCAGAAGAAACAGTATTTGATGCATAAGCACCTTATAAATGACCAATTAACACAGACAGTGAAAACAGTCTGATAACATTCTTTACAAGGGTTCAGTGAACACAAAAAAAAGGGTTAAAGAAATAAATGGACTTATGGTAGGAATTACAATAGTCGATTATCAAGATGTTTTGAAAGACATTTAAATAATCCTCTCCTCCATTTTGCTTGAGGATGTAGACTTGAACCTTTAGACTGAACTTAAACTTCTGAATAAAATCGCCCAGGCAGCGAGGGACGGCTTACAATTACGTCAGCGACATGTATAAATAAATTAAAAAACTTAGCGTATAAAAATAGGAAGTTGATTCACTTATGCCTTTTGCTAGAGACACAGAAAAATATATTATTGACATGATTGAGGGACAAGACTGCAGTTTTAAAATCTCTCCCCAGAACATTTTAATGAAAAAACAGAAGAAAAAAACAGAAAAAATGCTCTGGAGTCTCTGCCTCCATACCACAAAGGTACATAAAGTAATCATTATCGGCATTACGGAACTTAAGAAGAAAAATATTTGTACTTAAAATACTATTAATAAAACGAAACTAAAAGTAACGGATCTTAGAATATTTGGTGGTTTACATTAGAGTAGAGAAGCAGCAATTGATATCAAAGTCATGACAGGAAGGGTTATCAACCACTTATGACAACATGTAGGTGTACTGGTATGTTTCTAGCAAGAATGACATATGTATAATAACAAACCCTATTTACAATTACAAGTTTAGTGAGCTATTGCTGAGTTGGTCTCCTTCTCTCGCATGTTTAATGGAATAGCAGATACAATATCAAATCATAGAGTGAAAGGGATATGAACAGAGTGTTTTCTTTTAAAATCTGCATGAGAGTACGGCAAACCATTGACATAAAAGAGATCGCTAGCATAGCAAATCGTTTCTTCAAACAAACTCTTACAAAAAATAATTGCTTTGTCAATCCTAACAAGAGAGTTATTCCAGAGAATCTGATCATAAGTGGAGATCGTGACTGCAAGAATTGAATGTGAGGTGACTCCAAGCAGAACAATAGCCACCTATAAAAATTATTTCTTTACAAACGGAACGATATCATGTGGTCTACAGTTAATGAATTAGGGCCTACACCTGAATAGGAACTTTTCACCCAAATTACGGAAAAACAATCTTCAATTTACCAGAATATATCAAGTAGCGAGCGTCCCAGGCAATTTTGATATCAGCAAAAGAACTCAGATGACACATGCCTAGTCCACCGATAAGTGTATTTTGTATTCAGACAGATCTCTTTACCTTATCCTTTTTGCCACACAGCCTTAAGTAAAGTTAAAAACAGAACTTGCAGATTATGTAAAAATACAACACACGGCATGCCCGGTGGATTGGGGAGTACCGACGATAAAAATACTTAGTTGGGACAATGCAAAAGATTTAACAAGAACAACTTTGCCTTAAGGTTTTAAGTCACGGGTTGCCCAAAGACCAAGTATTTGCTTGACACGTGATAAGATTGGCTGGCAGTCTAGAGAAAAAAGGTCGGCACGCTGATGTGTGAAATTAATGCACAGAACGGTGACAGGACCATAAGTCACATTGGGACCATTATTTACTTAATAAGGACCCCATGCAGGGGAAACCAAGATGATTGAGAATAGTTCAACTATCCCAGAAACGGGCCTTCTCAAAGTCGTCAAGAATAAGTAAACATTTTTCCAAAGATCTTGGATCACTGTCTAAAAAGATGGTAGTGTCATCTGAGTAATGACCTGATTATCATTGTAAATCCTTAGACCAGATAATACTGCACGGAGTTTAAAGGCAAGAGTTTCAGCACAGATCAGAAATAAACAAGGCCTGTATGAGTGGACAACCTTGTCTTATTCCTCTGTAAACATTAAAGAAGAAAAACCAGAAGAAAACCCGTTATTTAATACATACGTGGAAGAGTTGCTACAGAGAATTAAAATCCAATGTACAAAATCCCGCCCAGAACCGAAAGGTCAAACAAGAAATAATAAAATTCCTATCTACACAATCGAAAGCTTTTTTCGAAATCTAGTAAAAAGAGCAAATCTGGAGTATTAGTGTGGTTTGTATATTAATGTATTGTTTCTAGAATCACACAAATGTTCTCAGCAATGTACTTCCTCTCAAACATAATCTAGAACCAGCTTCTTGATCATCTTATACTCATAGTTACGTTTTGCTAAATCAAAACAAATAAAAAATAATAATACTTAGTATTCTTTTCACCGTCGCCGTCGACCCAACGTGATTGGACGATAACACCCATAACCAGATAAATAATTGTAAATATCCTCGAGCTTACCCTTCTTGTCATATAACTTATTTTTATTCTGTTATTGGCATCATTAAAAGAGTTAGCTGATTTTAACTCAAGAGTGGAAATATTGTTCATAGTGTTTATTTCATAACCTCTACTTTCTTTAGCCCGCTGTTGGATGTGATGGATTCCTTAAAGATGCAAAATTTTATGAAATTCTCACAATTTCCTAGGGTTAC
>JAIGNY010002369.1:612500-645000 GCA_020152595.1 Chiridota heheva | reverse complement strand
CTAGCAGCAATTATACTATATTCACTGAAAGCATAGAAATAAGATGTGTGGCACGAAAAACTTCCTAAAATGATGCAGTCCTTTGAATACTGTAGCACCACTCCCACGGACTTTCAGTTACACATACCCCAGGTGTGTAGAAAAAAACATGCAAAAAAAAAACGATGTCAAATTCCATCCACATTTATACCCATATAATGACTAAATTCGCAGAGCATACGGGCCCCCTGGACCCCACCAGGAGCCTTTAAGTGAGCCCTGGACCAAGCAGATTATCTAGCGCTTCTTGCGAGGAAAGGCTCTCACGCGCCTGTAAAATAGGACGCCATCATTTTGTGATTCAACCCCTTTTATATTCTCTGGTGACTCCTATGGGCATGACTTTTCTTATCAAGAATTTTGGTCTGCATTGATTTGAAACACTAGGTAGGAAATATAATTTTTTCCACAATTACCGACCATGCACCTACAAGCCTATCAATTGCCCCCGCGAAAGTGACGTCACTAGTATGATCAATTTTGATTGGTGGAGATCAAGCAATTTTCTTGAGACGAGATTTCCAATTTAACCTTTTTTCATTACCGTTAAGAAAATACAATCGGATGATTAAGGGCCAGTTATCAAAATTCAATTCAATTGTAGTTTCATCACACCACACCATGCACACAAAAATAAATCAAAAGACTATAACGATTGTAACAAAGAAATTCGGCGCACGTCGAATACTGCAACAATTAAAAAAGTTATATGTATGTACAGGCTATTGTAAAAAACAAATATGAATGGTCGAAGTGAAAAAAAAGATTTAATTTAATATTCATTTATTGAACAGAGATACGAGATGCAATACACATGAAAAGATACCAGCCAGTATTTTTTTATGAGTATTTCCATATTTATACAATTGTCTTTATTGGCATTTGCGTTTTTCCATCCATACCGTCAAGCCCTATCTACTAATCGCACAAGAGTAAGTGCCCTGAATCGAATGGATTCGAACGGAACAAATGTTACGAAATTGTTGCACATGCTAACGATTTGCACAAATGGAATCTTTGAGATCCTTGGGGAATTGGCTTTAGCAAATTTGCGGCCCTTTATAAAAAAAAACCTTTGCAGTATTATTAAGGCCCAAAAAGTCTGGGTTTTGCTCAGGTCAATGGGGGTTTGGATTTCGACAAAACACACTTCTACGGAATACGAAATACTTATTTCTTGAAGAAAGATATAAACTGTATGGTCATAATCATAAGGCATATTTCCTTATAACAAGACGTAAGTGAATGATTATGAAATTGAATGATTTACTTTAAAGAGGGGAATGTTAGATAATGATGATAGTGATTGACATTAAATCCCAATAATTTTTCTCTTGAATGATATGAAAACCTTGTGAGAATCATAGATCACATATGTTTAGTGCGTCCTCATTTCTACCTGTCTTACTGTTTGAATAATTACAAAATCCTATTCTACATAATCGGTTTCGTGGCTGGACCTTTTTCCAGAACACAAATACATTAAAGACTCCAATTTTCGGAATCATGATCTATCATTTTCTATTCTTCCCGAACCATTATATATATATATATATATATATATATATATATATATATATATATATATATATATATATATATATATATATATATATATATATATATATATATATATATATATATATATATATATATATATATATATATATATATATATATATATATATATATATATATATATATATATATATATATATATATATATATATATATATATATATATATATATATATAAATATATATATATATGTATATATATATATATATATATATATATATATATATATATATATAATATATATATATATATATATATATATATATATTTATATATATATATATATATATATATATATATATATATATATATATATATATATATATATATATATATATATATATATATATATATATATATATATATATATATATATATATATATATATATATATATATATATATATATACAACCCTTCCCTTGTAGTTGACTACTCATTAAATGTTTTAAAAATTGTTGCCGACGAAAATTAAACTTACCGTTGGCAGACACATTTGGTAAAATTGAGAACAGGGACTACCAAGAAACACACAATACAGACAGATGCTTCAGGCATAGCGAATGAGGAATAAGCTCATACATATTGAACCTCTGATCGTAGTTCCATTCAATAATTTGTGCTCTTTGTGCAAATGTACACTCGCAAAATAGAAAACGTTTTTAATGTAATTCTTTGAGAACTAATCTGTTCCTTATAAGATATAATGTACAATCATAAGTAGCTATTCAACGTTTCACCTATCAGTCAAATCAACGTATAGTTTTAAGTAACCATATGAAAAATAGAGAAATAATAATGAAATTGGCCATTGAACGTTCGTTGCATCCGTAATCAATTCAGTTGTATTCCTGTTTATATATGCTTTCGTTTAGCACACTACCTTCCCTTATAAACGAATTAAAAAATCAGTCTGAGATCTATACAACATAATTATTGAGCGAAATTATTGCGATTAATTTGCTTGAAATTACCTGCTGGAAAACAATTTGGAATGACAATACTTCATTTAATTAATCTAATCAAATTGCATTTTAGTTTTGTTTTTGCAGAAAATCAAAACGAGCAATTAGACTGATTTCAACAAATTTGGTCTAATCTGATCGATTCACTTCAACATACAATTAACTCATCAATAAGTTGCGACTATCATTGAATGCAAAGTATCTCGAGCCTAGCGGTCATCTTAATGCACACAACGTATTCTGCGAAATTAAACCATATGATGACTCCAATGCTGTAACATCTAGCCTAAACAGAGGCCTGGAGAAAATGAGGAACTGTGGGCAGACAAATGGAAAGTAACATTTGAGCCTCCGAGTGTAAGGCCCTGAATATTTCCAGAAAGAGCAAGGTTCCTAGATCAGCCCTATTCTTTGGAAATAACGAACTAGCAGAGAAGGATGAGCTGGAGATCTTGGGTGTCGCAGGCGACGGAAAACTCAGGGACCAAGCACATTTCCAACATATCAGCCAGAGCTGGGCAGAAGCTCGTAGCCCTCAGAAAAGTTGCTAACAAACTTGATGTGAAAGGAAGAGCTACAGTCTATAAGGCCTAAGTCCGCGGCGTCTTGGAGTAACGCCTCACTATGCTGGATAGGTGCCTCTACAACCTCTCTTAGACTACTCGATTCTATCCAGAGGAAAGTACTGCGCATCATTGGGGAGACAGAACAAGGAGAAAGACTGAATCTGAACATCCCCACTCTTCATCATAGATGTAAAGTTGCCGCCACAACTGTTCTATACAAGATGAACATAAGCTTGTATCTTTCAGTTTGAAGACGTTGCTTCCTCCGCCATTTTAAATTAGACAAACGACCCACTCAAATCTGTCGATGACAACTCATGCACTCACTGAACCTGTCTTAAGAACGTATTCCACTGGCAAGAATTTCATCCACACTGCAGTCCAAGCTTGGAGCAATTTCCCAGACTGTGTTGTTGGAGAGATTCAAGATAAAGGGCCCCAGTCATTCAAGACCCGGGTGCATCAGGCGGAAACATGACCTCGACTTACCGGAAAAGATTAATCAAAATCACGTGACAATCAATTTGAATTCGAATGATGAATTTCCATTTAATTTTTTGTTTTAGATCAGGGCAATTTGCTATAAAACCGAAGAATGTTTTTTTTTTTTTTTGGATACACGATAAAAGAAACGACTTTTAATAATTAATGACAGTTCATTTTCGCAGAACAGCCTATGGAAGATAAAATTGACAACCGACCGATACAAAAAAAGTATGAAAATCACGAGAGAAAAAAAAAAAACTTACTAACTCGTGAATCAAAACCAAATGTTGTTTAAACTATGACAAATATTTTTCAAATTCATCATTCATCATCAGAACAAATCACAAACCAAGAGCCTAAGAAAAATTATATCCTAATTCGATTAAACCCGCTGTCGGGTTGAAGTGGACACCATGATAATAAGTCATGCGCATTAAATATATGTCCGTTCTTCTTCTTTTTATCGTGTCCAAACACACGCTAGATGTTGTGTTTCATCCAAAGCTGAGCAGAGTCTTTCGCACTATCGTTGAATTCTGCTAGATCTTTTGCTCCGCATTCCTGCTCCAGAAGAGGACATCTTAGTAGGTGGTCCATGGTTTATGGCTCAGTACCACACTCACAGGTCACATCTTCACTGTCTAGGTAGCCCCATTTCTTGAGAGTGACTTTACAGTCGATAGTAATTACTATTACTATTAGAAACCCCTGGGAATAGAAGCACAAACCTGATATGCTGGCACTTTTACCCCCAAGTCACTTGTGTCTCCTTACCAAGGACGTCACTTGGGTATTCCGATTGGGGTCAGGGTCCTTTGAATGGTGGGAGAGGGGGTACTTTCCCAACTGGGTTGATTTATGAGGGTGCCCGAGGAGGAATGGTTGAATTTCCAACTCCTATGTTCATTTTCCAACTGGTGTCCCATTTTGGGGCTGAGGCACTTCAACCCCCTCCCCCCTTCCCTCCCTTTCTTATAATATGGAACGTCAAAAGGACCACCAAATATGTTCGCAAAACATATTTTCAGACTTAATATGGTCGCAGAATATATCTTTGGAAAACTAATATGCTCGCAAAACTAACGTTCGGAAACAATATGGTCGGAGATTATATGTTCGGAAAACTAATATGCTCGGAAAACGTATGTTCACAAACATAAATGTTCGAAACATACATGTTCGGAAACAATTAAGTTCGGGAAATATATGTTCGATATCTTAAATGTTTGCAAAAGATGTGTTCGCAATTTGTATGCTCGCTAAAGATAGAAGTTGTCGCGAAATGTGCTCGTAAAGAATGACGTGTGCATATTCATTACTCAATAATACGTGAAATCCCGGGGTCATGTTTTAGGTTTCTGCAGTATAATCTTTGACTTATTTACCGTTTAAAGTAACCTGAACCAATTAGCCTCTATTTACGGAATGTTAAAAATGAAATGAGATATAAAATAGGTACTAAAAATATAGTGATTTAAAAAGATAAAGTCTGCATTTTAGTCGTGTCTACACAAAAGACACCAAACTTTAAACTGAAATATCTCCTCAACGAAGATTCTTTAACTCTTTCTTTGCCATTTTTGTTTCTATTGAATCTCTTCTGTCATATAACATGGATATGTTTGACCCCTGAACTGATTATTTTAGAAGAGCGTTTAAAATGTGGGGAGGGAGTGGGGGTGGAGCTTTGGAGGTGCTTGTGGGTCGAAGGGCAAAACCATAGTGGGGGCGAGGGAAAAATCCCCTGGAAGCTCTGCGATTTTTGGCATTCTTCAGGTTTACAATCAAGTCTGATTACGCACTCAACTTGCTTTAACCAGCAACATTGTTTTGATGTGGTGATACCCCAAAATATATTAAATTGTATACATTTTAGAACACACTTTTGGGAGCTAAGCTTCCCCCCCCCCCCCCTTCCCAACACACACTCATACACACACACTTTTTTCGTTGATGTGCCAAGTCCCCAAACCTCAGTTCCGCCGCCACTAATTGGTGTGACACCCCTCCCCGAAAAACAAAAATACTATGTTGCGGTTCAAGTGAAATGGCTTAACAAAAGGATTTACAGGAGACATTCTACGTCTCCCCACCAAATTATTATAGTTTTACGTCACTGTTGGGGGAACTTTCGTAACACAATTTGGTCAGGCCTTGAAAATGCATGTACATACCAGCTTTGGACTGGCCATTGCTCCGAAGGCCTCTCTCCTTACTCTACAATAGAGCTCCCTGGGCCATCTCCAGCTATTTGATGGCACCAAAAATCAGGCCTCCTAATGCATCCCAATTCGACTCTGCTATATATTAGGAGGGCCTCAATTATACACAGCTTTTCGGTTACCATTCCTGTCTCCATGATTCCTTTTTAAAAAATATTTTCCCGTAGGGGCCTTCACAAAAAATAAACCCGTTCTTATCTGCACTGTCTGCTTTAATTTCGTGTAGCAACACCAACGTTCCTGTTGCATTACGTACCCTGTTACTAGTGATCAGCTGACTAAATACCCCCAAGCTTTAACAAGCCGAGCTATCCAAATGTAACATGTCCTTGGAAAGGAGAACAACCCCGAAAGGCCACGCCTTTAGAACAAATGACTTATACATATGCATACGCCACTGTTTACAAACTCACTTGTGAAATACTTTGCGATAAACGTTTCTTAACCGAGCTTACGCCAAAAAGCTCGCGAAATACGTGTTACCCGCGCATACGCAAAAAGGCTCACAAAATATGTTTGTCAACTGCGAGAATAACTGTAGTGAGGGTAGTGATTGCGAGCGAATGTTTTGCAAACTTACAATGGCGAACATATCTTTTTCGCGAAGATGTTGTAAGCTGAGCATATTTGATTCCCAAACGTATTTTGTACGAAGTTCAACATAAAGATTTGAATTTTTACCTCTGACACTGTAATAACTTACCTGTGTAACATGGAACTCCAGACTTTGTTGAATTAACATTCCAGCTTTTAATAAGTCTTGTCTGTCAGTCTGTCATGCATTCAAGTGGTTCTTCTTCTGTGCAATTGTGGGGCACACTGTCAGTTGTGAGGGAACAAATATTGAAGGGTGGGACATGAAGGGCACTGTCACCAAGCAATCCATGGGAGAATAAAAACCTTGACCAATAGAAGATCATGAATAGTTGCACTTACAGGATATACATAACACCGCTGAGGAGCAGTCCCCACCACGGGAGCGAGGATTACCCTTAAAAGCACTGTTATGAGGTCGTGGGAACCTCAAACAATCACGGGGATGGCTTGAGAGGAGTAAAATGATGGGAAACAATGACTATAAGGCGTACAAGTAATGTAGTCAGAGGGCTGTGCTGTGTCACCTGGTCACCATCTGTCAATGTGGTGCTACTCTTTTCATATGGATGTGCTTGAAGGTAATCTGAATGATCCGAGGTACTTAAAAATTCCACACAGAAATTGAGTTTTTCAGTCACTTCAAAGTTTCCACTTTATCATCGAGTTTCACCAAATACCATCCACTCTTCTGTGTGAATGAACAGTTTTCAGGAAAGGCTGAGTGTTTATGGACTATAGATTAAAAAAGGCCTAATTTGCTTTAAATATACTCTTAACCATTAAATCAGCAAAACGTTCCATTATTGACCAATTTACAGCATTTTTAGATTTTAGCTGTTATTGCGCAAAAATATGTGACATCAATGGGGGAAAGAACTTTCGTCAACTTTTGTAAAACAATTGTTTTTTATTCCTCTGTAAATTTGGTTTTAAATATAGCATTGGACTAAGGACAAAAAAAATTGGAAGTTGGTCATACTCTGAATCTTCATGTTTCTAGAATAGACTTTCTAAAATTCACAAGTAACTGATTTTGAAGAACAGAATTGAAAGAATTACAAAAAAAGATTTTGAGATGTGTTCCTCTTACTACAGTACTATATCACACATTCTGCACAAATTTACCAATCTTGAAACTTTGTTTGGTCATAACTTGAAAATCAAATAAGCTTTTCACAAATAATAAAAACTATTCTCAAATCTGCTAGATGTCCATAGTTCCTTAATACAGGGTCTTATCTGAGGCTTTACAGGAGTGGTATTACCCAATAAACTGATAACTAAAAAAAGTGTGGGAACACCACAATACCAATGTGGATATCAACCCAATGAGGATATTTGACCTAAGATAGGAATTTCACATTTTTAAGGGGAAGTGTATCTCTGCAACAGACACACATTAATATTCAGTTCGGTTCGTACCGCCAATCGGGGGACTCAATAAGTCCCCCGATTGGGAGATTCAAGCATGCGCACTGAGCTTACAGTGATATATGGAAGCCGCCATTTTAATTGTGAAGTTTCAGTCATAGACGTTTATCAGTCGTTTCATTGAAGGTTTGTAACAAAGTTTACTTTGTTCATTTTCAATTTCGCGAAAGTACAACTTCGTTACTGTCACGCAGTTATTGCTAAATAATTTTCACAAATCCCCAAGTTATTTCTCATAATTTCAGAAAACCTTGCTAAAACGCGACTGCCTAACGGTAACACATAATAAAAATTCATCACTTTTCTTCAAATTTCTCGATAGCCGCACAGTGAATTTTAAAAGCGCACGGTGGAAGGATAATTCACATGCCATTGTTTCAAATCGTGAAGAAAAAATTGAACCCTTTGCAGTGGTTGAGTTTCTTGCGCTCGAAATGTGTCTGATTCTTATGTTATTCTTATACAAACTTTGAATTTGGATAGATGCATTGCAGAATACTTCTGTAAGAGATCTCCCGATCGGGAGAACAAAACTGTTCTCCCGATCGGGGGTACGAGCCGTACTGATATTGGAATGAAAGGCAACTTCTAACACAATGCGGTTTTCCTTCCTCCCTGGAAAATCTGCCTCACACTATTCGATGAAATCATTGCAGCACGTTTTGTTTAAAATTTTACAACCGATGGTGCATTATTATTTTTCTTATCTTTATTAAACAATTTCAAGATTAAGCATTTCAAAATTGTGTATCGTTTTGTCTGGGCTGTCAAATTGCAAAGAAAGTCTTTTAAATATTACTTTGATACTTCCATCCTTGTCACTGACAAAAATAAACAATACATTGTTTGAATAGTAAAGTGTTACACAACACATTACGAATGCAGAATCTTCATGTTTATGTGTACCTTGCAGGTTTGTTAGTAAGCCTGTTAAAAAAGTGGCTTCATTAGATCTACAGCAACCTTTAAAAAATGTAAACCTTGGAAAAGGTGAGATTCAATTTTAAGCTCCAATAGTGAAGTACCTTTAAGCCGTAGGTCTACAGTCTATCCTTGTTTGAGAACAGATGAATTTGCAGATAAATAATGAACTTACTAAGGGATAAATGGTATACAAAACCAAACATTCACACAACACTTAAGAAAAATCAAGGAAAATATTTTGTATGATAGTACAATAGATTTAAAACCCCACATGTATAAGTACTCCTTTAAACTTTATTTTGGACTATAGGATATTCCACTTTACATCTGAAAAAGCTTCATTCCTTTGTTTGCTTTAAAAGACCAGGCATCAGGTAAACATTAATGAAATTTAGTTTTAAATGGAATATTTGAAATCCTTGTGAAATGACCCAACAAATAATTATTCACACAAATAAAAAGTGTTGGTGTCTTTAGTGGAACTGCCCTTTAATTTCCTGTAAGATTTTTTTCTTCTAAATTATAATCTACAAAAGTTTTGAAGAGAAGCAGTTGACTTATTTTTCCTTTGCCATATCCCAAAGAGAAAAATAAATTCTTTAGGTCAATAAATGAAAAAATACAATAAATTACACTATGAAAATATTTTGATCATACTACAGTACATCACATATTATACGTACCCAAATAAAGCTCAAATTTTGATTTGCTGCTGTTTGTCTGAAAATGAATATGTTTTTTTTAACATATAATACTTCCTTGTCAATATTTTCTTGCACCAAACTGTCAGGTAGATGTTCTAGATGTCACTAGTCTTTTATGACAGCCTTTTGAAGTATGCGTTTATGAAGTGCTACAAATAAAAGACTATTTGATATCAACAAATATATCAATGCCTGACCCTGATGTCAGAAAATGTAAAAATCATCCTCAATATATTTTTAAAAAAATCTTTGAAAAATTATAGTTTTTCTCATCTTCCCTTTGTACAGTGCATTGAAATGCTTAACATGATTTTGCACTCTACAAATCAATCCTTGTTGTATAATATTAACATTATTGTTAAAGATGGTCATCATTAACCATTAACAATGGAACTTATCTTTTTCTAAGCTAAGTTTTCTGAAGGACCGATTATGATAGTTTGCATAAGACATTAAACCATTTGCATCTTGTTACCTTTTCTGTTGATGCAAAGATACATTGTGGGACTCATATTCATGTCGTGTACTGCTCCAATATCAAAATGTACTGATCCAATTCATTACTGCAGGTAAAACAAAGAAAGATATAATGTATAAGAATCATCGCATGAAACAATATTTCACATCTAGTTAACATCAAGACAATGTGATGTTGCAGTACTTGTTCATTCTTCATCTCAAACAATTGTGGAATACTTGAAAACAAGTTTAACAGCAAATAATAGGTTATGAAGAGAAATATAAAATAGGAGGTAAAAAAACTTATGATGGTTTTGCTATACAAAATAATTTTGACCAAGTGTGTTTTTTAATTGAAGTTTTGAGCTCTCAGAATTTGAGCAGAAGCAAAATTCACATATTTTTGCAAGAAGTAAACAAGAC
Organism: Chiridota heheva; assembly: GCA_020152595.1. NCBI lineage: Eukaryota > Metazoa > Echinodermata > Holothuroidea > Apodida > Chiridotidae > Chiridota > Chiridota heheva. The sequence goes on along the minus strand of JAIGNY010002369.1, from coordinate 634,607 downwards.
AGCAATTTATAACAATCTAAATATTGACCAATAGTATATTCTAGGCTGCATAAATCAGTGATTTATATTCAAAATCTTTTTTCCTAATATTGTTATTTGTATATACACAAAATAGGAGACTAGAAGCAACGTACGTACATGAAGGGATTTTGTGTAGGTCAATTGTTAGCTAAGTTTCTTGAGAAAACATGTACTGTATGAAGGTTAGAAATATGACTATTATAACAAAAAAAATGTATAAAAGAGAGCAGCATGTGAAACCGAGCTACACCCAATTAATACCCTTTTCACCCTACGAAAACAATATGACAGATAAAATGAACTGACAAGAATTTCGAAAATAGTAAATAGTGTATTCTGCTTTATATATACTGTATCTAAGAGTCGAACTGAAAATCAAGAGAGTGAACAAAATTTGTTGTCTATCTCAGTATAGCAAAGAAAAAAATAAGCTTTTCATAAGAATAATAGTACTTTATAAGGCATGTGGAAGCGTGAAAATAATCACAAAGCTGAATGCAGAACAGCAAGCATGTAATTTTACAAATAATAACAGCTCTGAAGTGAGATCAAGAAGATCAAAATAATGTATAGTACTAGAGCATGTTCCTCACTCAGAAAAGAACACATCACTGCTCTGACTGGTCTAACCAGATAAGGATAAAGGACATGCTTTGTCTGGTCTAGCTAGATAAGGATAAAGGACATGCTCTGACTGGTCTAGCTAGATAAGGATAAAGGACATGCTCTGACTGGTCTAGCTAGATAAGGATAAAGGACATGCTCTGACTGGTCTAGCTAGATAAGGATAAAGGACATGCTCTGTCTGGTCTAGCTAGATAAGGATAAAGGACATGCTCTGTCTGGTCTAGCTAGATAAGGATAAAGGACATGCTCTGACTGATCTAGCTAGATAAGGATAAAGGACATGCTCTGACTGGTCTAGCTAGATAAGGATAAAGGACATGCTCTGTCTGGTATAGCTAGATAAGGATAAAGGACATGCTCTAACTGGTCTAGCTAGATAAGGATAAAGGACATGCTCTGACTGGTCTAGCTAGATAAGGATAAAGGACATGCTCTGTCTGGTCTAGCTAGATAAGGATAAAGGACATGCTCTAACTGGTCTAGCTAGATAAGGGTAAAGGACATGCTCTGACTGGTCTAGCTAGATAAGGATAAATGACATGCTCTGACTGGTCTAGCTAGATAAGGATAAAGGACATGCTCTGACTGGTCTAGCTAGATAAGGATAAAGGACATGCTCTGTCTGGTCTAGCTAGATAAGGATAAAGGACATGCTCTGTCTGGTCTAGCTAGATAAGGATAAAGGACATGCTCTGACTGATCTAGCTAGATAAGGATAAAGGACATGCTCTGACTGGTCTAGCTAGATAAGGATAAAGGACATGCTCTGACTGGTCTAGCTAGATAAGGATAAAGGACATGCTCTGTCTGGTCTAGCTAGATAAGGATAAAGGACATGCTCTGTCTGGTATAGCTAGATAAGGATAAAGGACATGCTCTGACTGGTCTAGCTAGATAAGGATAAAGGACATGCTCTGACTGGTCTAGCTAGATAAGGATAAAGGACATGCTCTGACTGATCTAGCTAGATAAGGATAAAGGACATGCTCTGTCTGGTCTAGCTAGATAAGGATAAAGGACATGCTCTGACTGGTCTAGCTAGATAAGGATAAAGGACATGCTCTGTCTGGTCTAGCTAGATAATGATAAAGGACATGCTCTGTCTGGTCTAGCTAGATAAGGATAAAGGACATGCTCTGTCTGGTCTAGCTAGATAAGGATAAAGGACATGCTCTGACTGGTCTGGCTAGATAAGGGTAAAGGACATGCTCTGACTGGTCTAGCTAGATAAGGATAAAGGACATGCTCTGACTGGTCTAGCTAGATAAGGATAAAGGACATGCTCTGACTGGTCTAGCTAGATAATGATAAAGGACATGCTCTGTCTGGTCTAGCTAGATAAGGGTAAAGGACATGCTCTGACTGGTCTAGCTAGATAAGGATAAAGGACATGCTCTGACTGGTCTAGCTAGATAAGGATAAAGGACATGCTCTGACTGGTCTAGCTAGATAAGGATAAAGGACATGCTCTGACTGGTCTAGCTAGATAAGGACATGCTTCAATCATTTTGTATTATTTCAGTGATCCAAAACTAAATTGGCACATTTTTACTAAAAATATGCGGAAAATGTAGCAAATCATCAAGATTCATTAGCAGTACCACGATGTGATGTTATGGGTCATGTATGACTGTGCAGCATTTTTAGAAATTGACACGCCGTACAAAACAATTTTGCTTTTGATATCAATGATGAATTTCCAAATTATTTATAATTATTTCATAATTCTGATATTATCTGAGAATAACTATGGCTAGGACTACAACCAACTAACTTAGTAGGACAGTATGATTACAGGCATGATACCAGTGAAGACGGCAAATTTTCAATGCCTTCAGACAACGCAAACTAAAGCCTTAAGGGGGTATACTTCCAAAGTTATGTTAGATTCTGCAGTTACTCCTGCGAATGTTACACGAAAAGAATGATTTATTTTTAGAAGCAAAGTATTATTTATGTTGTATGCTTTAAATTTTAAAACACTGAGAATATCATAACGACAACATGTGTGTTGTGAATGTACATGTGTAAGCTTATGGAACTGCCATTTCCAGCATTCATTTGGATCAGTTTTGATGGCTCATGTGCTTGGTCTGATTTAAGACATCAATTTCAATGAATGGAATCTAGAATTAAGCTAGGCCTGGCCTTCTATGCATTATGGCCCAACTTCAGGCCTATTATTGCCATGTCATTGGTCAGTATCAAAATATTTTGTAATTGCATTGAGTCATCAAGGGTGCACAAACAGACCGTTTTTTGGTACTAGCAAATCCAAAATTCTAGATAACGGTTTGAGTACTATTCGTTTACATTCGTAAGCTCGGTCAATAATCGTCCAACCAAAATAATTTTATTTTACATAATTCATTCCTAAGCCTCAATGCATATTTCCCATAACAACAACCTAGTGTTACGGAATAGCAACACACAACAAGGAAATTCTGTCTAAGAAGTGAGAATTTGGACTGGCATTTTTTGATGTGCATTTTCAGCAAGTAATAATACTTGAATCTGGCTTAAATTTGGCGACATTAATAATTCACTTTTTAAAAGCATAATGAGCCTAATAAGAAGTTGCATGATATGAAGAAAAGTGATTGACACAGGTCAGACAAACAATTGACGAATACCACTTCAAAGTTTTTTCACAAAATGGGCCACGAAAAAAGTGTTTTGTGCAAACTTTACCGAGAGTGAAAATTCTCGGATCCCGATTAAACACAAAATATAATGTATTGTACGTCATCTGATGTTCAGTTTCACTCACGAACAATCAAACGGCATAAATTTGAGCAATATCAATTTTCCAGATTCATTGGTATGTTTTCATATTACAAACTCCAAAATGCTTAATTCGAATTTCCGGGTCAATTCTGTGTCGAACTGCATCATCATCTTTTCTCAGCATCATAATTCCTTTCCATCTCTAAGCCGCCGCTGTAAACCATTGATTAGCCCATGAGGACATATATTATAATGTCTTGCTGCCTATACTTGTGTTTGACCTGGTCATACCTCATGTGCTATTGCTCACTTCGCATTTTATTTAAATTTTCATTTGAAAAAATACACTCTCCTCTTGAAGCAAACCTTGATCTTCAATGTCGGCCTCCGCTAACAGTCTTAACTATTACCAAGTTTGTTAAATATAATGTGCAATGCTGAACAAAAGCCACTCTTTAAAAAAATACAAAGTTTCTCCCATGGGCGTGGGGAGTACGGTAGCTTAGTGGATAGGGCGTCGGTCTTGTATACTCAAAAGCACTGTTATCGAATCTCAGCCAGGGGGCTGTACTGTGTCCTTAAGCAAGATACTTTGTCCCATTTGCTGCAGTTCACTTAGCTGTGAACAGGTAAAATGATTACCACTTTCGGCTGGGGAAGTAACCTGCGATAGACTGGTATCCCATTTGGCACTTTTTATTCTAGGAGTACATCTTTCAATAAATCTTAGTTCTCTTCAATAGACTAGACATTTAAAAAAAAGTCAACTTCTTGATAGCCTAAAAACACAGGAAAATTTCTTACAAAATGTAACTTCGGCCTTTAGTTCATTTTTGTATTTTTGTATTAGGCCTAACGTAAACGTTAGACCTATTTCCAGATTAGAAATGGTACACATGTGTTTTCTTGAAATTGGTACACATTTTGTAGATCTTGGCGCAGATTTTCTATGCATAGGCTAGGTGCCCATTTCTTAGTCTAAAAATTATCTTCTGCATACACTTTGCAAACTACGCAGTCTGGGCTGACGCCCTTGAAAATCGCGCCTAAGCCAATTCTTTCTTAAATGCCAATAGGCCTAACGTTGGGTCTAATTACTTGACTGGTGCTTGCACAGCTTTTAAGTTCTGGTAAATTGTTTAATGGCTTCCAAATCCTCACAAAACATAGTTCCTAAAACATTATAATCTAGCCAATTAGAGGAAGAAAATTGTAATTATAATGACCTGGTAGACCTGCTGTACTACTACTAGGCTAGTGTTACTACGCTAGGCCTGCGTAGAATGCCTAGGTCACTAGCGTTAGGCCCACACGTTACATGATTTGGGAATGAAGATTCGCTCAAATTCTATTCACTAAAATTGTATAAAAGTAATGCAAATTCCCCGAAAATGAAGAAAACTTCCGAAAAATGAAGGACATTTCGCGCGAGAATTGATGCAAATTTCACGAAATTGGCGAAAACTCCATGAAAATTAGGGATATTTCCCACAATCAAAGTGGTGGACATTTCCCACAATTAAAACACTTTCACGAAATTTCACGAGAATTGATGCAAATTTCCCGAAAATTGATGTAATTTTTTTGGAGAAAATATATTTTCAAACTGAAATATATGTATATATATATATAAATATATATATATATATATATATATATATATATATATATATATATATATATATATATATATATATATATATATATATATATATATATATATATATATATATATATATATATATATATATATATATATATATATATATATATATATATATATATATATATATATATATATATATATATATATATATATATATATATATATATATATATATATATATATATATATATATATATATATATATATATATATATATATATATATATATATATATATATATATATATATATATATATATATATATATATATATATATATATATATATATATATATATATATATATACATACATATATATATATACATTTAAATATAAAGCCATATGTGGATTTCTGTAAGGGTTCTCATTTTGGCTGGTGGAATAATACCTAATTAGTTCTGTGCTACCAAAAATCACGTTCCCTTCTCTTGTTAAAACAAGCGTCAATCGGAAGTGTAGTGCAGCGCACGCATGTGTTTGGCCATGCGGGTCATAACGTCTTCTAATAATACGCCTAAGAAAAATCAATTCTTACGTCGTAACAATCAGTCGCTAATTGGCTATTTTCTTTAGGCGTAAGAATAAACATAAATTTACGCGTGAAAACTAATTTTCTTTTCTTAGGTCTATGGGGCATAACCTTACGCTTAAGAAAATAAATTGTTACGTTGTAACAATTGGTTCTTACCTCTATGGTTGGCCATGCGGATCTTAACGTCTCCTAATATTACGTCTAAGAAAAATCAATTCCATTGCATACGTCTAAAACGGTTTGCTGATTGGCTGTTCCTTTAGACGTAAGAATATACGTAATGTTGCGCGTAAAAACTAATTTTCAGACGTTTTAGGTCTCTTTTAGACGTATTGGTGTTTTCTGATCATCTGGCCGAAAGAGTCATAGCATCTTACTGAGATTTTACCCGAAGAATTACCCTGGTAATTCCTACGCCGCAAGAGAAATAGCCAATCAGAAAGCAGTTTCATGCGTAGGAATTTATAGTTCTTCCTTACGCGATAAATAAGATAGCCAATCACTGGGAAGTTTTAGACGTATAAAGTGGTTGACTATTTTTCTTGCACCGTAAAATAAAATCATTTGTTTCTAGCGTCGTAAACAAAGACACCATTTTATACGTCTGCTTCCTGATTGGTTGTTTTTTATACGGCGCAGGAATTACCCATTTCTTCTGGCAAAATCTCTTTATGACGGTATGACACTCATCGGCCAGATTACCCCAAAAACTATTACACTCTTAAAAAAAACCTGTAATTAAACAATAATTTTTATACCGTGTGTTACATTATGTGCTACGTTTTGTGTAAATTTACATAAAAATATTATTTTACAAGTTATTGATTTTACATAGGCCTATAACAAATTGTAAATTGTAAAATACGAAGAAAAGTTTTAATTTAACAGCCAATTTTCTTGTATAATGACATTGCAATGCCCTTTTATTACGTAAATGTTCAGTTTTTGGTAACTTTCCATAAATTACCGTTTCTACGACTTAACGTGAATTTATTGTAACCAGTTGTAATGTTCCCACGCATATCATGTCAAGCTTGCCGAGCCCGCACTCAATTCATACCGAATCATCTTTCAGCGGATATCAGACTAGATGACAGGCAGTGCACCAGAGCAGAAAATCCACTACAGCAACGCAAACGTACTGGCACTGTTAAACTAATCACTATAAGATCATATTAAACGCTGCTAAACAACGATTCGTACCTTGAAAAATTAAACATGGCAAACGCTAACAGTTATAGGCCTAGGCTAACGCAAGTTCATCGCACTGTACTGTAGGCCATAACTCTGAATAGCCTAGGCTCTGCCATCTAGGGGTCTAGTAACGTTAGGTTGTTAACGTTAGGCTGTCGCATAGGCTAGTTGAGTAAAAGTGAAAGTAATTTTTCATTTGTTAGATAATATTTTCTGAAAATAGTATGTTGAACTTGATGATAACACAGAATAATCTAAAAATGTCAGCCTTCAATATAAGGTAAAGGCTATGAAGTAGGCTTACCGTTTATTTTGTCGGAAAATGAAAGAACATTTAACATTGAAAGTTTATGGAAATTTGAACATTTTAGCAGTAATTTTGCTCCAATTTCAAATTACTGACTTGTTCATATCTTAATAATAATTATGTAAGCTCAACATTGACATCTAAATCTGTCTAAAATGTAATATTATGATAATTTTTGTTATGTTGTAGATACCCTTCAAAATGGCCGGCATTTTGCCTGATATTCGGTCAAACACTCATACTGTTAGAATACCAGACACTAATTTGCGGAGGAGATGGAAATGGGTAGTAATTACTTGTTGGGGCTAGACTGGTGCCTTAGGAATTGATTTCAATCATATTTATAGAAATTTAAATTTTGTTTTAGTAATATTTTTTAAATCACGAAAAAGGTTACAAATTGATTTTCTCATAAACTAAAATGATGAGTAAACCCTCCAGGTGAAACCATACTGTGCCCTATATGTGCAATGCTGAAAAGAAATAGCTGGTACCTTGATTGATCACCATCAGTTATTTCATTAACACACAAAATAAAGAACATGTACTCTCTATGTTTATTTTAAAAGTTGAAGTAGATTTGTCTAAATATTCAAGATAAATCTTTTTTTGCAGAAATTGATTGTAGGCCTACTGTACTTGCGTAATGTGGTGAATATACTGTACCTGACTTTGAACGAAGTTTTACCATTTTAGTCTTCTGTGCTTTATTTATTTATATAGATGAAAAAAGATAATAAACTTGTAGAGATCCCTATATTACAGATTTTCTTTTTATTTCAATTCAAGCCATAACACATGGAACAAGTTAAGGAGTATGGCACCAGTTTGTTAGAAAATGTAATCATGAAAACTATGAAATGACAAATTTTTCAATTAAATGAGATAACAATTGAAATTCTCTTATTCTTCTTTTTCAGTATAAAAAGAAATTGGTAGGATAGCCCAAGAAAATTTGTGAAGGGCATTACAAGAAATGAAATTCCCTTCTAATGTAACACTACGTCACAAATATTCCCAAATTTGAGCATTGTTCACATTTGGAACAGATATTACCTGAGCACTAAATTAAAAACAAGTAATTGAGAAAAAATGTTCAGTGTCAATAGTTCTTTAAATTGGTACGAAGGGTGTTGTAATGTGGCCTGAGAAACTTCCTACAAGAGTGTTACCAATTGTCTTGGTATTAAATATCAATGTCAACTTGAGTAATTCTTTAACCTTATTGTTGCAGATACATAGAGGACCAGAACTGAGATGATCATCTAGAAACGCTTGATCTTCCTGGTACTCTGTGATGTTGGTAAGTGTTTTAAAGTTCTTTGGATACTTCCATTATTTTGTGTGATATGTACCCTATAAAAATGTGTTCTAATTTTATTCTGAGTGGATCAATCTTTTTTTGTGTACTGCATATAAGGGGAAAATACTTATTATCTTCTGTATCTAACTGTAAGATTTCTCCCATAAATAACAATCAAAGAAAATAATAAGAATATTTTCTAGTCATTGATAGTGAATGGATGAGATTAAAAATTCCTTTACGAAATCAGCTGGTATCATCCCAGGTACACTTTAACAGAGGATGGAAAAATGTACATTATGCATGGTATCCAGAGTTTGGTTTTAAGAACAAGAAGCACTTAGGATAATTCTTTTGTCATGTGTATGTCGACGTTTAGCAGAGTAACAACTATTTCCTAGGTGCAGAAACTGTATCAATGGAAAATATATAGTAATCAAATACTGTACCTTGAGAAAACCTATTTACAAATCTTTATTGATGTGATCCTCCAAAATAATCTCAAAAACATGTCGTTAGAATTTTACCAGAACATCCCAGGATACAGATAGTTTGATTCTAGTGTTATAGATAGAATAGAAATCACATATCAGTCACCATGTACAGTACAATATTGGCACTGATATTAATTCTGTGGTACATGTACAAGGTATTTGCATAACAGTTTGAGAAGGGAGATGTATTGCATTTCTATATTATTATTCTTCTAAGTAACATGATAGCTATCACTGCCACTTAGATGAAACCTCCAACCATATCTAACTGCAGTAATCAAGTTGATTATACTCTTCACTCGGCATATTTAGGATTAATTGAAAATTCCTGCATGTGACCCTTAACTGCACCCTTTCGTTTTCTTTTCACATACGTGACAGAAGGGCAAGCTACAGCACCCAGTATGGTTTCTACTTGAAGGGGTCACTTATCAATTCAGGAGATGCGGAATTAAGATATTTGCAACCTATTTAATAATAAAAGTAAGATTGCGAACAATGCTTAAAACATATTGTATCAAAAACAACTGTCTAAGAACATTTCCATCCCCACCTTAAGTAAGCTTTTTTTTTAAATCATAAATTAAGCAAAATAGCAGCCACATTGAAGGATTTCTATAATAATTAAAGCCTCAATGTTTCCTTTAATTATGTTTTTATGTCAATACAGAGCTAACACATTCATCAATATATTGTTATGAATGTATGTCCTTTAGAAGATTGTAGTATTTTTTTTCCATTCATATTCTTTACACCTTTCAGAGGTAATGTCCTTGAGGCAACTGAAGTTCCACCTTACAGTCAAGGGGTGGGGGTGGTGGTGGGGGAATGTTACAGCAGTATGCAATCCGATAGCTCGGAATCTCTGTATGGTTTGAGATTTTTCAAAGGTTAACTCTTATTTGTGTTTTAAAGGAGTGGCTATTTGAGTTAGCTGTTGTGTTGCTGAAGGGTGATCCTTTGGGTTGTTACATCCATTACACCATGGAAATTGCCCAACATTTTACCCTGGATGATGTTAATATGATTAAAGATGGTTTATGAAAAACTTTTAGAAGACCAAATGATATGTACGTGTAAGCATCCACTTTCCCTAAATTGCTCTTTATTGACTATGCAATGGAACAATGGAATATGCAAAACTGGAACAATGGAACATGCAAAAATGATTAATCAAGTACTAAATAATTTTGCAGAATTAGATGAACGACAAGTGACATCCAAAATTTACTCTGTAAAGTAATAGTCATAATTTGGCAAAATTTGAAACTATGAAAGTGAATGAAAGCTTTCTTTTCAGAGCTGGAGCTCCAGGGTTCAAGGCTTGGTTGTGTCTAACTGTGAAATACTTTTCTAGCCCCAGTCCCATTTAAACGTAATACATGAAGAAGACAATAGTATAGAAAAACTTATGCAATAGATACTTTCCAAACTCTCCAAGCAGTTTTTATAGAATATAAATTTATAGAATATCTTTTAGAGTTGAAAAGCTGAAACCTGCTGTAGCAACTTTCTTCATTTGTCATGCAGATAAGATATTTTACTATTATTTTGTATTTATTATATTATTATTGTTATTTCTTTTTTGCGTTTTATAACCAGGTGTCTTGTTGGAATAAATCCCACAACTAGTGGCAAGTCAAAGAAATGTGGAAAGAGCGGTCCGCCATGACGTCACAAGTTCAAACGTCCGCCATGACGTCACAAGTTTTGCGGCTAACAAACAAGATGAAAGATTTCATATTCAGCACAGAATTAATCATACAGGAATCGGTTATATGATAGAGGACAATGAAAGAAGCTTATTGGCAAAAAATCACTTCAATTTCTTATTGTTAAGAAGTTTTTACATTTGAAAGATTTTACCGGTGTAATTGAAAAGTCAATTCAAATATGTAATTTCATAGGGGCACTTCCATGACAATTTCCTATGTACTTCTTTAAAAATTAATCTTCTTTTTTTTGTTATTAACATTTAACCATCAGGTGCTTGGACATATGGGCAAAACATGTTCTTTTAAAGTGTATGCCATGCCATATATCAATGATTAAATAAATAATCCTTCCAATTATTTCAAAAATGTAATAAATGTTTCAAAAAATAGATAATAAATTGCCATGGAAGAGCCCCTATGACATCCTTTACAGAAATCCTTTATGTGGGCAAGATATATACAAAAAATATATGGCCCAGATATGAATTCCATATATGGGCCATATATGGCATTGATATTAATTCCAGATATATGCCATATAAAGAATTGGCCAGATAGATAAAAAAAGTTTTAAATGGCTCAATATAAATGTAAAATCTTATATGGCCAGATATAGATATAAAACTTTATAAAACTTTATATGACATATACAATTTTATATGGCCAGATATATATAAAGTTATATTTGATATATAAAATTTATTATGGGCGATGTAAATCTGTCTACAAGTTATGCTGACATTTTTCATATCAAACTTTATATGGGTATATAAATACTTGATTAACATATGTGGCCAATTCTTTATATGGGTTTATATAGCTGTATAAAAGAAGCATTTTTATGGTTGTAAACAATTATGAAATCCATATAAATCTTTATAAAATACACATGTAAAAGTACCATATGATTTTTTAAATGGTGGTAAAAAATTTGGTATATGTATTACTAATACTTTAAAGTGGCTTTACATGGGACACGAAGGTTTCATTTGATAAAAGTTTAGGTGCATTTGGTCTGTAAATTGTTTTATCAAAGCCTTACGAAAGTTAATAATCCTTCTAAATTACATAATATGGAGCAGTGACCAAAACTGAAACTACCAACATAGGGGTTCTAGAGTCCGGAACAACCCTTAAAATAAGGTAATTTAATTAACACTATAAAATAAGGTAATTTTATGTATTACGTCATCGCATGAGCCTATACACATTGCAAGAGCCCACACTAAACAAATGGGGTTTTTCTTTTTCCGCTCTGTATTATTCAAAATTTCACTGAATATCATGAATTTTTGGAGATGGATAGTAAACAGATATTTAAATCTTTTCACTACTGCCTTTCAAAATTCAACGTCGTCTTGTTGAGAAAATCAACAAAACAGATTGCACGTAATAGCCAAGTGGTCACTTCTTGTTTAAACAATTACGCCATTATCCTTATCAAGACTTTTCGTGCATATCTAACATTAACCATGTAAATATACTTGATCTACTGTAGTTACAGAAGCCAGTTAACCAGTGCATATGTTTGATTGGATATCAATTCATGATCGGACGGAGGAAGAGACTACGATTTGCAATGAAGTAATTAATGCGCAAGTACTGATTTTGGGCGAATCCCGTAATAATAACGCATTTCTTTTATCCTAAAAATATAGTTGCACCCAAATTGTAGTCGGAGTTCTATATCATACAGTGAGGCAAATTTCAATATTTACACTGCAACCAGAAATAATTTACTCTCTCTTTTAAGAGCCAAAAATTGACATATTATAATTTTATACTATTGTTAAGCAAAGAAAATCAATTTATGCCTGTCTCTCGTGAGTTTGACAATAAGCTCACTTATTAATTACTCACCATCTAAAACAACACATGCATCTACTCAACATGACCTGTGTACCACATATGACATATATTGTCTTATATCATTTGATATGGCATTATTCACACATCTTTCTTACATTTGTTCAAATCCCTTCCAGCATTCCAGTTAAGACTTTTTCACATTGTTTCCCTGAGACCAAAAATCAAAATTTTAAAAAGTAAGTTCAGACTTGCCAATTGTGCTAATTCTTCTTTTTAGCCAATGAACTTCATTAGGATGCATAATTTTATATAAAGTTACATACCAATAACATGAATTAAAAAAAAAAAAATACAAAGTTTAATTTGGGCAACTAGACTGTTCGGTGATTTGCTTAGGCACAGACTTCTTTCTTCCTCAATTGTGGTCAGAAGCACCCTTAAAGAACCGCATCACAAACTTCTGTGTCTCTGATGCAGTGGTTTTAGGAGTTTGGCGGTTCTTCCGTACAGCTTCTGTAAGAATAAACATGATATATTTGAAATAAAGAACATAAAATGGATTGAATTGGATTGATAAAATGGATTGAATTGAACTTGTAAGATGATGTTACAGCTCAACCCATAGTAGCGCAAAAACCAATTGACTGGTTTTATTTTAAAAGCAATTTTATCTCTGTCAAATCTGATATTTTCAATTTGAAATTCAAATGCAATTTAAAGATTTTCTTGAAGTCTACTCATTTTTTGGGCAATTATTAAATATGTTAAAATTCTAAGAGTGTTACAGTTTCAAAGCGATCGTGTATCGTTTACACACGTTTGGTACCGTAAATTTCGGAAAGTACACCAAATTTGCTATTTTTTAAATAAAAATTCGCGCAACCAGTATAGCAAAAGTATTGACTCCATTGCCTAAATAGACGGTGGAATTTTGCTTTCCAAATCGTGAAATGCTTACTTTTACAGCATAAATCATCGTGTTTTTTATGAAAAAATATGCATGGAAATTAAGTTTAGAAATAACAGAAAACTTTCTTTCAATGTCATTTAACCTCAACATCACGTAACATTTTTTGCGGTACTCGCTAAGTCTTTCACTGTGAAAATCTTGCATACTGTGTATGATACATTGCCGTAAAACATTTCAAAACTACGCCACCACTTTGAAAGTTCTGATGAAATCAGTTCTCTTGAAATGACCGCCATCTTTGCGAATTTCAGTTCTGTTAAAACTTTTTTCTGTTCGTTTACTTTGCATTTTTTTTTTCTTTCTTTCTTGCAAAATTTATTTGACTCATCAGATAATATTTACTGATTGTAAATGTACTGATTGTTACGATTCAAGTATTTTGACCGTGTGTTTTCGGTCGATTTAACAGCTTGTAAAACGGGCCTTTATTTAGTGGGATTTAAAGCCTTACGTCTGTACGTTATGGCATATTTAGGGAGCAATTTGTTTGTGGAACTTTGATTAGCAGTTTTGCTACTCATCACCAAAAATTGATTAGCAATATTAAACAACGTGTTTGCCAAAAAAATTGTACCGGAAATGATCGCTAACACACAATAATTGTATAAAGTTACGTAAAGGTTCAACAGGCTGTACAATAGTAGGTTTGACTTTCATTGCAAACTTGGTCAAATCTTTTCCATTCACAGAGAAAACGAAACAAATGACATCAAATCACGAAGAAATATAGTAAATGAATATATTTCAAAATAGATCACTCCAAAACCAAAAATTGTAGATTTAAACGATGAATTTGTAATCTGAAGTTTAGAATGCGTAGGATTCAGTGCGATATTCATATAGCTAGTAGTATTAGAAATCACATTAAGTGCGCAAGCTCTTTCCTTTCAGTATGCTATCATAGGGTCATTAATAATATGCCCAACGTGCATCAGATAAGGCATCATATTACACTCGCGCGTGTTGGCAATGTAATTAGATCGTAGCTTGCCCTTGCTCTGGCGAGGCGTGTGATGTGCAACCGTCGATTTTGGCCAAAATCGGCGTTTGCAGTGCATACTAAACGGAAAGCGGGGTACATCTCATGCAAACAAAATATGATGAAACGACACAGAATCTCGAAACTGAAAAGGATCCCCGAAAGAGCATACAATACGCAAAGCAACGCTTCTGTTTTATAAGCAACAGGGCTTTAATCAATCTCAGTAAAATCACTTCAATCGGAACAGAAAACAAAACAAATGACATTATACCATGAAGAAATATATAAAATTAATATATTTGAACGTAAATGATTCTAGAACTGTAGTTTTTAAAGATAAAATGTGATATCGGATTTTAGAACGGACTTGGAGACCGGGATGAAGAGATCTACATGTGTAACATGCACTTATGTAGGCCTACTTGACACACACTTTTATACACTGTCAGACTGTATTATCAGACACTATTTGTTGTTGTTTTCTCATCTGAGTAAGCTTGTCATCTGAAGTTGAAGCAGACGCATTTTTCTTCTTTTATTTTGAGATTATTTTGTGAATTTGAGGCTTCGTTAAGTTTGATTCATTATGAGCGGAAAGTTATTATTTCCATTGATTAAATCCTCCGAATAAATAATTTCAAATTTCATGGTTTAACCACTTTGAGGGAAAGTAAAATTTCACAAAATATATAATAGAATGAACAAATGGACATTCATTGGTCGACAACTACCAGCTTCAAATAATTTCATTTCTATGATCTGTGTTATCAAAGACCAAAGTGTCACATTTCTCTTGTTTGTGTTTTTTATCTTTTCTTTTTATGGCTCTTTACATTGCAAATCAGAAAATTTTGAAGAACTTTTATGAGAAAGAGTTGATGAACAGCTTAGCTTGTGTTGTTTGTTTGGGTATTTTACATCTCTCTTTAACAGCTAAGGTTATATAAAGATTCAACAGCCATTTGATAAGCCATTTGTGAAGCACATTTTTTGTGTAAGTTTTTATTTGTAAGGAAAATATAGAGCACATTTTTCACTTATAGAAATATAGAATGAATCACTAACTTGCATTTACATTCAGCATTTTTTTAAATGTTTTCACTTGGTTAATTTTTCGAAAATACGTTGACAGTACTTACCAGAGATCATTTGCGGTGAGGCTGTTGCCGTAATACGGGATGATTGAAGACCGAGAATGTGATGGTGTTGTAGGTGGTGAAGGTGCATGTGGTAACTCACGATGTGGTGTTGAGGGTGAAGTACGGCAAGGTGTTGCAGTGAGTGTAGATGGGTTTCTTGATGACAATGGTGGAGATGAAGGTGTTATTATCATCTTCACACTCTTCATCTAAAGAAATGTACCTTCTGTTCATCATACGTGTGTAATGAAAAGTATATTATAGTATAAATCATAAATTCATATTATTGTATCGAATAATCAATGAAGCCATTGGACATGAGAGTTTGGTTACCTCACACTAAAGCTGAGTCGGGTAGCCTGATTCCTGCCCGAAAGTGTTTGTAAAGGCTCCAAATTATATTTACAAATAAGGTTAAGACCCATTGTTAGTTCCGCGAAATATTTAGAACTTGAGTTTTTATATTTCGCGCATCTCTTCTGAGTACCCAGGTAGGAGCCAGGTAATGCCGACGTCACCGTGACGGGTAGCTGGTTCTGTTTTTTCTCAACGTGACTCAGCTTCAACTAACACCATGCATCATGAAAATTAAGTACTGTACTTAATGAGCCTATACTGTATCAAACCACCACCACATGCTGCAAACTATATGACCTGTTGAAACAAATCCATCCCCTTTTATTAAAAGTTAAACCGTTTTTTTTACCTGCACTGCTAGTGTATGTTACATATTTTCATTTCTTTTTTATGCGTGAGCTCTTCAATTGCAGCTTTTTGTAAGGTTTCAAAGGGTTAAATCTGTGAATATAAGCCACTAACCTTAACAAAACGCCATGTAGTACAGTAAATTTACACACCTTCTTTGTCTTTTAGGTGTAATTTCTACATCAGAATGCAACAGTGCAAGTCGAAGCTTTTTTTCAGTCCTTATCTGCATCAAACGTCCTTTTTTAAATGAATCTGCAATGAAAATAAAATAAAGCAAAATATGACGCCATCCATAATATATTGTTTGGTTGGTGTAACCCATCCTGTTGTAAAAAATTAAATCGGTAGGTAGGCCCCTAATTTTTGAATTTGTAAAGAAGGGATCAGGTGTTAGGTCAACGTTAGGCCTAACAATTGTTTCATTTTTTATTTCTGGGGTTTTTAGAATGATTCTTACGGTGATTTCCCGTAACGGTCATACTAATGGATAGAAGGCTGACGCCCTAAAAAATTGCGACTTTGCCAATTCTTTCTTAAAAGCCAGTAGACTGCTTGCACAGCTTTTTCTGCCAATTAACTAATGGCTTCCATATCCTTACAAAAAAGAAATCCTAAAACATTCCAATCTATGCAATTAGAGCAGAATTTGTTTAATCATAATTTCGCTGATCTGGTACACCTACTGTACTAACGTTAGGTTAGTGTTACTACGCTAGGCCCGCGGAGGATGCTAGGTCACCAACGTTAGGCCTAACGTTACATAACGTTACATGATTTGGGCATGAAAATTCGTGCTATGGTCTATGGTTTATGGTACTATTGTTATTACCACTGTTGTCCCTATTATCATTATTCTTAATATTATTATTACTATTAGAACTGAAATTGTACTCTATATATACTATTCATGCATACATTCATACACATCCGTAATTTTTATCAACTTAAACATTTATGTATTATTGACAATTTAATTTACATACTATTCAATAAATTGGCTTCACTTCACCTTTACCTATGCTTGTTACATTAATTGTATCTCTTACAAATTATCTTATACATAGCTTATTTAATACTTTTTTTGTATCATTTCTTTTTTACAGCACCTGATGAAGGCCTAAGGCCGAAAACTTGACTAAACCGTAGTAATATTAAGCAACGTCTTCCTCGTTTTTTAAAGTCTCACAAAAGTCTCACAACTATCAATTATCATGAGCGAGAACCAACAACGTTTTGGACCAGGGATATTTCTCTTGATTATATATATATATATATATATATATATATATATATATATATATATATATATATATATATATATATATATATATATATATATATATATATATATATATATATATATATATATATATATATATATATATATATATATATATATATATATATATATATATATATATATATATATATATATATATATATATATATATATATATATATATATATATATATATATATATATATATATATATATATATATATATATATATATATATATATATATATATATATATATATATATATATATATATATATATATATATATATATATATATATATATATATATATATATATATATATATATATATATATATATATATATATATATATATATATATATATATATATATATAAATATATATATATATATATATAAATGATAACGAATCTAAACTTGCTACTTTAAGTTTCACGCCCTTTCGCGTTCATCAGGCAAGTGTGGTACTAAACATAAACCTAGCTTGGCTCTCTTTGTCTTGCATGCTTCAGCGCACCTTGGTGACGGCATTTCGATACCAGCTCTGTTCTTTTGTTGAGCAAGTTCTCTTTTCTTGAGATAGAAGAGACAATTGCGAGCTTTTCTTCTAAGCATAAGCTGCATTGTGCGGAAGTGCCTCTACTTGAATGTTTCACAATCGACCATTTAATTGAGTAACTTTCTTCGCTGTCCTTGAGTTCATATGAACTTCGATAACTCCGTATCATTAGCATAACGTTTATTTCGGAAAGATTTTGTGTGGTTGTTATATCTTAATTTAAAAGGACCCCCGCTCATGCCTATGTATGAGTGGCTTGTGTTATTGTGGTGTACTAGTGCCTTGTACACAATGGCGGTGGCCAAGCACTCTCCAGGCAGGGGGCATGCTGCGGGGCTCTGGCAATTGCATTTCTTAGTGGGGTTGGGGTTTTTGTATTTTGCGAAAAAGCTCGCAATTGTCTCTTCTATCTCAAGAAAAGAGAACTTGCTCAACAAAAGAACAGAGCTGGTATCGAAATGCCGTCACCAAGGTGCGCTGAAGCATGCAAGACATGCAAGGATTTTGTAGATGAAGAGAAGTGTTTTGTAGGTGACCCATTTTGATATTAGTAGCCAGTGTAGCTTGCTGATCAATGACCTGGATGAGTTTGTCTACCAGCACCGAATATCAGAAGAGAGCCAAGCTAGGTTTATGTTTAGTACCACACTTGCCTGATGAACGCGAAAGGGCGTGAAACTTAAAGTAGCAAGTTTAGATTCGTTATCATTAATATTCTAGCTCTGTCCTGTGTATTGAGCACTTTATCAACCAGAATTAATATAACTTCGTATATATATATATATATATATATATATATATATATATATATATATATATATATATATATATATATATATATATATATATATATATATATATATATATATATATATATATGTATATATATATATATAAATGATATATAAATATAATTTCCTTATAATCGAAATTATATCAAGGCTATTTAAAGCCCTATATACCTTGATATGCGCCATATATAAAGCCATACGTGGGATTTCTGTGAGGGATCACACTGTTGGATTACACTAAGTCACTTACTACACCAGTCACTTTTCAAGACACAGATGGAGTCATATTAAAGTCATAAAGTCCAACATGTTACTTTGAAAGTCGGTAGACGCGTAGCACCAACATACTTCATCAAAATCGTTTCAAAATTGACTATTTGAGAGCTTTTTGAATTTTCAGGCCTAAATCTGCAATTTTCAAAGTTTGTGTTCCTCTTGTCAGCTTGTGGTGTATGACGGGTCAGATGGGTCTTTTTCCCTATGTAAATCCTTTGGCTTTTAATTGTTAGTCAAATTGTTTTTTTTAAAGGAAATTCTAACCAAAGGGTTTTGAGTGTTAATCAAATTCTAGCAGGAATAATAATAATAAATGTTATTTAAATAATAAATATTATTTAAATACGCCATTCACCAAAGCACCATGGCGCTTACAAAGTAAGATAAAAACAAAATGAAAAATATCAAAATAAGTGGGTCTTTAAGAGTTTTTTTAATACTGTGGTGGATGGAGAAGTTCTCATGTGGGTGGGTAAAGTGTTCCAGGATCTGGATGCAAGTATTTCAAATCTTTTGTCACCTATGGCAGAATTGGATATGGGTATGTGAAGTCGGGTGGAGTCATTACTCGATCTGAGTTCACGTGCAGGTTTTCTTATCTTGATCATATCCTTTAAATACCAAGGCGCTTCACCATTCAGGATTTTGTAGATGAAGAGAAGTGTTTTGTAGGTGACCCATTTTGATATTAGTAGCCAGTGTAGCTTGCTGATCAATGGACCTGGATGAGTTTGTCTACCAGCACCGAATATCAGACGCGCTGCTCTATTCTGGAGACGCTGCAATCTTGTCAAGTCTCTACGAGACATAACAGTAACGAGTGAGTTGCAGTAGTCCAACCTGGATGTGATTAAAGCACGAACTAAGTGGTGACATGTGTGTGTGTGTCGATAAATCTTCGAATACGCCAGAGGTTTCTGATGTGGTAAATTATTGACCGACGTAGAGCGTCAACATGGCTGGATAAGGAAAGCGAAGAACTGAAAGTGACACCAAGGTTACGGATTGATTTGGATGGCTTGATACTGCTTGACCCAACAGTGATCTCCAACTCAGGTAGTATTTTAAGAAGATGAGGTTAACCAGTTATGAAAAATTCAGTTTTAGTATCATTTAATTTCAAATAATTAACTTTCATCCATATCCTCATTTCATCAATACAGGAGGATAACTTTGTCATAGCATTATCTACGTCGCTGGTCTTGCGAGGGTTGTAGGAGACATATAATTGTGAATCGTCAGCATACATATGATAACTCACTCCATGTTGTTTTGCAATGTCACCCAGTGGTGCAGTATAAACCGGGAACAGCAAGGGTCCCAATATGGAACCTTGAGGGAGTCCATAGTTATGTGTTTTTGGTTTTGATAACTCATTAGAAACACTCACAGAGCTCTTCCATCCTGTAAGATAGGACGAGAACCACCTAAGTGCAACTCCCGTTACTTTTAAGCGTTTCTCAAGACGAATAAATAGGGTAGCATGGTCTACAGTATCAAATGCAGAGGTAAGGTCCAAAAGGACCATTAAAACAACTCTTTTTTAATCCACTTCTCGTAAAATGTCGTTCTGAATTTTTAAGAGAGCTGTCTCTGTGCTATGTTTAGCACGGTATGCTGATTGTAGAGGATCCATCAGATAATTGTCATTGAGGTGGTTGATGAATTGAGTGGCCACACATTTTTCAATTACCTTTGCATTAAAAGCCAAATTGCTAACTGGCCGATAATTCTTTAGATCCTCCTTATCTAAAGTTGGCTTTTTAAGCAAAGGTTTGATGACAGCAAAATGTGCATCATCAGGAAGGACTCCTTTATCAAGTGAAGCGTTGACAATATTGGTTAAGGTTGGTTGATAATAAACTATGTGTTTCTTCAATAACCAAGTTGGTTGAGGGTCAAGTGAGCATGATGCATTAGACATGAGTGACATAAGTTTATTGACGTCCATTTGAGTCATTTGCTTAAATTCAGAAAAAGTTGAACAATCGTAAGGTGGATCATCAAGTGCATGAGGGTCTAGTGTCACATTGGAATTATTCATATCTAAACAAATATCTTCAACCTTGTCCGAAAAGAAATCAGCAAAGCAGTCACTCAACTTATGAGGCTCGATGTGATTGGGAAGGAATTTGATTTGGTTGTTTAAAAGGGAGTTCGCGATCTGAAAGACAGTTTTGTTGTCGGCATTGTTAAGTTTGCTAGCGTAATATAACTGCTTTGAATATATAATTTTGGAAACCAGAAGTTTATTAGCAGAGACAAATGCTTGGCGATCAGCTTCAGAGCGAGTCTTCCTCCATTTACGTTCTGCCCGTCGCTTCTCCTGGCGGACTTGATAGATGGTTTTATTGTACCAAGGCATCCGCCTCCTAATAAGGCGAGTGCGTGTCACTTTGGGCGCAAATTCATCCAAAACTTTAGTAACAATTGTGTTATGCCAACGAAGAAGTTCATTTGGGCAGTTGGTTTTTGGAAGTGGGTTCAAACTCCTCTCTAATGCAAGTGAAAACAAGTCGTTATCAATATCTTTATAATTTCTGACTGTAGATGTAGTCCTGCATGGAAGAGCTTTTGGTGTGTTCAGAGAGAAACAAACCATGTGGTGATCAGATATTAAATTTTCAAAAACATCACAATGGCTAATCAAATCCCTGTCCTCATTGGTTATAACATGATCCAAAATATGACCATTTTTATGAGTTGATAAAGTCACATGTTGGTATAAATGTGAAGATGAAATTATTTCAGCATATTGTTTAACATCCGACCTAGCTTGGTTATCCCAGTGAAAATTAAAATCACCCACTATCAGTAATTTACCAGGCAAGATAGCTACATCATCCAAAAAGCTATCCAGTTCAGATAAAAAGTCAGTTGTTTTAAAGCCATTAGCCAGGGAGGGGGGTGGTTTGTAAATTACAACAAGATTTAAGTCCCTAGTATTGTTTGTGATACAAGCAGATTCAAATGAAACTGAAAGTTGTTTAGTTCTAAGGGATAAGT
>JAIGNY010002369.1:545000-607500 GCA_020152595.1 Chiridota heheva | reverse complement strand
ACAATTCATTGGACCGTTGAATTAAAAACATTCGAAATTGAATACATTATTTCCTCGTAAACATGGACGTAATTATCTTAAATGTCGTTTTAATAGGTTGTTCTGCTTCGTAGTACTTTGTAATCTTTGTATAAGCTACAAGGTAAAAACAATGAGACAGACTTGTAGTATTCGAGTCCGTATTCGTACTAGAGTACAATTTGTTGTACTCGTACTCAGCAAATTTGAATTCCAAATACTCGTACTGATGACCTCTGTACTCGTACTCCTACTCAGCCTTATGTACTTGTACTCATACACGTATATGAGTACGAGTACATATGAATTTTGATTTTTCCATGAATGCTTATCAGAACTTATTTAAATCAACATGATCATCTGTTATAAATGGCTTTATTTGCTTTACGTCCATTGTTTTCTGCTT
This sequence comes from Chiridota heheva, assembly GCA_020152595.1. NCBI lineage: Eukaryota > Metazoa > Echinodermata > Holothuroidea > Apodida > Chiridotidae > Chiridota > Chiridota heheva. The sequence goes on along the minus strand of JAIGNY010002369.1, from coordinate 607,076 downwards.
CAGTCTGTTAATTGTACTACTAACTCATGTGTCTAGTCTACCATTACAGAGCAGAATAATGACCATTGATTTTTTAATTCGTCTGACAGCATGCTGAGAATGGGGTCTCCATGATCAAAGTTATTAAAACACAAGTTGGTTCCATTTTAGTCTGTAAATACAAATTTAAATATTATGTTTCTAAAAATAGCAAACTATTTTATATTTTTAAACACATGCTGACAATTTTTTCATAAACAGTCACGAATTTCATTTTCCATGGCACTAATATGGACCATCGTAAATTGCAGTTGTATAAATTCGTATTCTGACACACAAATGTATTTATGGTTCTGCAGCCAGGCTATACAGTATCTCTCTGAAAAAATTCAGAGACTGCCAATATAAAACTTACATTTCTGGAGATTTACAAAATTGTAAATTCCGAACGATACAATTCAGAACAAGTCAGACGTTTATGAAGATAGCATTGGGATTACAGTATGATCTTGTACAGAAGCAAATGCCCATAAAATGATTATCTTCAACATGTGTACAGTAAAAATTGAATTGAATATGGACGTGAAGTTGCAGTGCTATATTAATTATTTTAAAATCGATTAAAAACCATGAAAATAGCAAAGAATTTGAACAAAAATGGGTCAAGCATCGACCATTTATAGCTTTTAAGCCTCAACAATTTGCATATTTTATACCAATTTTTGATGTATTGCTTATAATTTTCTTTAGTCAAACCTTTTTTTTTAAATCTATCACGATTCTATGAAATGGCGTAGCAAATTCCGATCAAAAGATGGGAAGGGGGAATGTCCGACTATTTTAATATTTATCTATTGTTTGTTATTCTTCTGCCACGTTTATTTTAAAGGAAGCACATGGCTCTTATGTTTTCAATACCCCGTCAATATCGAGCTTGTTCAATGACAGAATTCAGGAACTATATATAAAGAATTATGTACACATTTTGCGCTGGCCAAGTGTCAACTTTAATGAGGCATTAGTCGGGAACTAAAGATGCTGCCTTTGGGCCTAACATTTATAAACTATTGTTTGCATTATTCTATCTCTTTTAAGCAAAGTTGCCACACACTTAAGATAGATAAAGAAGGGTTCCTTTTATTTATCCAACCTCATTTTTTTCTTTATTTATATTATTTAGTTTTACTCGTACTCGTACTCATGTTATGGTACTCGTACTCAGAAAATGAAAATGTGAAGTATTCGTACTCGTACACTCATGGCTTTGTGACTTGTACTCGGGTCCTTGTGTTCGTATTCATACTCACGAAAAATTATCGACTAATAAGTCTTAAATTGAGAACACCACCAGTTCCGTGATTGCCAAAATTCTTTAGACACGATTCGCATAATTCGCGAATCTCTATTTGCTTAATGATATGCAAATATTGACATGAAAAAAGTAATGCTAAGTAACATTATAATATGATTTCGTTTTAAATAACTTATTACATGAAAGTCTCGAAGTTTGTCGGGCAGACTATTGAACGCACCCCGGATTCAGTCAGTCATTGGTTAACGAAAATTGCGCTTGGCATTCCTATTCATCGGGATAATATAAGCTTATACGCATTCAGGCGTTGGGTGGAGGATACAAAGTCTGGATGACGCAATTGTTAAACTTTTCAATTAAAATTGCCTTTACAATAACAAAGATCAAATTAACAGCCAATTGATTTATACCAAGTCACCTTTAAACTATTTTATCTTATACAACTGTATTTTATGCGTTAAGCAGTTCATTTATTTACCCTTGCCGTGAATTATCTATATGAATATGCAGCAATTTCTATACTCTTTAAAAGAGCAGTGAAATCTGAGTGGATCGGTTTGTTTTTAGTGTGAAAGTAGCATGGCATAGCAAGTATAATCAATTCTTTTAAATTTCTTTTCTATATCACAGTCACTGAAAGTGATGGCAAACTCGGAAAAACATTTTGTCAAAATTTACTGCAACATAGGCTATCAAAGATTTATCATGATAAACATTTTGAAACCAAAGAATTCATATAGAAGAAAATAACAAGGTCGCCGTATATATAATACATCACATCAGCATTCTCGAAACATTTAAAACATTTTTGCACAATTTAAACAACAATATGACGTAAATTGACAATAATCGCTCAAAATTCAAAACGTTGGTGTTCAGTAAGGACCTAATGGTTCAAATTGGGCCGTTGACCTCACAGCACAAAATATGAAAGCAGTATCGAGTACTTTCGGCAGCAAATCCTTTGTTATCTGTGAATGAGACGACTAATTTTGCATATCGGAAAACTTGTGTGAATGTAGAGGATAGTTTAACGGCTATAAGTTTTCTGTTTGGAATTAAATTTATTCACCAAATTACGCTATAATTCAAGTATCTGTGTTGTGAAGTGAAGTGCCAATTTCTTCATCCATACTCCTGCAGAATAAGATATTTAAGTAGTTCCTTAATTCCCCATTTTATTGTTTTATTTCTTTCATTGTCCTCATTCATCTGTTCATGAAATTGCTTGACCACTTAATTCTACAATTATTCTAATCTACCAACTTTTCTGCTTTACTCCGCCTTTTTACTGATATAATTGTTAATATTTTCAATTTAATGTTTTAACATGTCATTTATTTTCCCTTGTAATTGTTTTGATTTAATTTTATATGTTCATCCCTCTGTACTCAGTGTTTCAAATCTATTTATTGTGAGCATTTTTATTTGTTTTATACTTAATAAATAAAACATAAGTTCAAGTATTACCTTATAGTCTTATATTCAACTCGTAAGCATACGCAATCATAGTCAGGTTACAACTTTAGGTTTTAATGTAAAAACATCTACACCCAAATAGAGATTTCGTATAATGATTTTAGTTATAAAAACCATATTTTCTCGAAACATGGATGGAAATCTTTCCTTGGCCCGACTTCATGTTTATATCATACATATTGAAAGTGTTTGGCACATTCTTTTCAAATCCAATGTGTGTAAAACTTTAATTTGAACCTGAAGCTCTACTACATAATAAATGTATAAAGGATACATGGTGCATGATGGGTAACTTTCCCTAAGAGTAATCTCCATTACTTTCAGAATTATTAATATTAAGAATCTGAGTGACCCTGAAAGTTCCGGTTTCTCCCAGAATAATTAACATTGTTTCCAATGTAAGGGCGTGTCTTCTTGTTTTCATTTTAAATCAGACAGTCAGTGCAATGTTATCAATCATTTTAGAATTTTCAAATGTTTGTCAATCTAATAATTTGTCTTTGAGAGTAGAAGTGTTCAACTTCTAAAATCACAGGTTGCATCGTCCTCAATTAAATTGAGCAGAGGTCCATGTTCGTTTTTCTGAACAATTCTATTTGTTTCGTCCTTTAAAAATGTTCATCATTTTCCAATGCAATTTTGACATGCATACATTTTTTGACATACAAAAACATGCAAAGATTTCGTGGCTTACTCCCCAGACAACACAAGTGGTTGCAACACCTGAGACACCTGCCTGTTTTGACATCGGCATCAGCTAGTTCAGGGACAAAGCCATAACTTTGAATGGGGTAGGGCGGGGGCGACCTCTATGAAATGAGATTGTATAATCATACGCTTACGGGACTAATCTCTTCTAAAAAACTTCCCCAACTCTTTTACACAAATTGTTGGGGCTGACTTTTTAACAGTTTCTTAAAGGGTTTGAAAATAGGGGCAAATTTGATTGATTTTTTGTAAAATTAATCTCATTTTTTAAATAATAAGCAATTATAGAAAAGCTTAGAAGCCCATAAATACCATAATTAAACTGCCACAGTTATTCATTAAGCCTCCCAAAAAATGATATTCAGCAAGGAGAGCAACCAGTCCCAAGGCTCCCCCTGGCTACGCCCCTGAGTTAGTTGCACATTTTGACCATATTATTCTATATGGCCACAGCAAGATAATGAAACCGGCAGGTCCTGTTCAGATTCAACTGTTCAATAAATAATTTAGAAATACATACCAATAAATGAATCAATATTTCATAAAATATATTCTTCAATTTATTTTGAATTTGAAGTCATTAAATATGTACAAAAAAATGGAATCACAGTGTAAATCGGAAATATTGTTATGTCATTATCCCCACTTTGTTTCGCAAGAAATCCATTCATCTGTTGGAAACATCGTCTGACTGCAAATCAGCAATCCTGTAAAAAAAGATAAATATTTTTGTTTAGCAGTTTATAGAGAAGCAAGAGTTTCTCAAAGTATGCCCAGCTGCCCAGAGTAGAATATTCATAAACACGAATAATGATTGGGTACGACGGTATATTTGTGATCCAATGCACTTTTACACATTTTAAACAACTTTTTATAATTGTTTCAATTGCGTAGAAGGCCGAGAAGGAATAACAAATGTCATAAGCTTTATCCAAGTCAAATTTCTTTATGTTTATTCATTTTGTAAATTATTTTCCTCGTTTTCAGCCACAAAAATTGATAATACACAGGAGGTTGCTCTTCCAATTACTTTACAGATCTATTTGATATAGTTGATACAAAAAAATCCTATGATTATTTTCAATAAAGAGAGAAAAGCTTTTTTACTGCAAAATTATAAACAAAAATTAAACGTTAAAATGAAAATGTTCGTATCCAAAATTGCTGTTTACCTGCTTTCCCTCATTGCATGTCAAGTAATATAGTAGTAGACGGATGTGACATTTGATACCGTAGAATGCGCATTCAGTTTCGTTTTATATTTTTCATATCGATCTTCATTGGAAACCATGGAGAATTTGCTTATTACAACCCAAATGGAACAGGGCCTGAAAAAGAATGTAAAATTCCCATGTTGGGGATGCAAGATGGATGAATAGATTACCTGCTAGACTGTATAGTCCTACTGATGGTGAAAACGATTTTGCATGAGAGAAGATCTTTTCCTTTTCAGTCAATCACGCTGGTTCTGTTAAAAAGTCAAAGATTTCAAAATAATTATTATCATCACATATTTTTACAATGTTTGTATTTTTAATGCAAAGGCTAGATGAAAACAAAACGCCATCAACTACATTTTATAAATACTATTTACAACAATTAAGACATTAAAGATCATGTCTACATGTATTTTGGCGTATTCGAAGATTTATCGACACAAAAACATGTCACCACCGAGTTCGTGCTTTAATCACATCCAGGTTGGACTACTGCAACTCACTCTTTACTGTTATGTCTCGTAGAGACTTGACAAGATTGCAGCGTCTCCAGAATAGAGCAGCGCGTCTGATATTCGGTGCTGGTAGACAAACTGATCCAGGTCCATTGATCAGCAAGCTACACTGGCTACCAATATCAAAACGGGTCACCTACAAAACACTTCTCTTCATCTACAAAATCCTGAATGGTGAGGCGCCTTGGTATTTAAAGGATATAATCAAGATAAGAAAACCCGCACGTGAACTCAGATCGAGTAATGACTCCACCCGACTTCACATACCCATATCCAATTCTGCCATAGGTGACAAAAGATTTGAAATACTTGCATCCAGATCCTGGAACACTTTACCCACCCACATGAGAACTTCTCCATCCACCACAGTATTAAAAAAAACTCTTAAAGACCCACTTATTTTGATAATTTTCAATTTGTTTTTATTTTACTTTGTAAGCGCCATGGTACTTTGGTGAATGGCGTATTTAAATAACATTTATTATTATTATTATTATTATTATACCCGGATTTCCTTAAAGGATTAGTTCAGGGATCAAAAAAATCTATCTTATATGAAGAAAAACTTCAAAAGAAACAAAATGGGGAAGAAACCATTCAAAAATCTTATTCCGTTAAGGAGATATTTAACTTAAAAGTTTGGTATCATTTGTGTAGAAACGACTAAAATCAGACTAGCTGTGATGTCATAGCCTCAGATACCTCAAAGTCTTTATGTACTATATCATATGTTGTCCTGCGATTCTGTGGCTTAAAAACCATGGGATATGTCAAAAAATAGTAAAACTGAATCTAGGCAGAGTATTTATAATTTTTCACCTAAAGAAAGTTTGAGGATGAATAATTTGAATAGTGAAAGAAAAAAAACTTTCTTTAAAATACATAAAGACTGAGGAATCTGAGACTGACGTTACAACTAGTCTGATTTCAGTCGTTTCTACAGAAATTATACCCAACTTTCAATTTGAATGTCTCCTTAACAGAAAAATATTTTTGAATGATTTCTTTACCATTTTCTTTCTTTTGTCCTTTTTCATAGATGATGAACATGCTTGACCACTGAACTAACCCTTTAAAAGATATTCACTGTTATAACCTACTGTGCATGAAACAGGGACGAAATTAATTTAGTTTTCAACTTACTTGAAATGCTTTTCCGACAATATATTCGTCATACCGCTTGTAAACAGTTACATCTATGAGATTTAAAATATGTCAGGTTATGTATATCTTGTTAAAAAAATAGTTAGCAGAAAACGAATTGTGTAAAAAGAAAATGATTGCCACATACAAGATACATGTGTCTTCCTATAGCTACCACTGGCCTGCATAATTACTACATTGATCTGTTGATGCTCTCGCTCAGTCATTTAGCACAGTGCTTCTTGTGCAATTGATACAAATTAAAATAACCTTTTTTCATAACCACAATAAACTGCATGAATTCCTATAGACAATGAGTACCGTTTCATAAAACCGAACCTGCATATTTACTTTGAGTGATTCCGAGTAGTAAACACGTCCACCTAGGCATCATTTCCATGCTAGAAGGAAAGAACTTGCAAGAAATAAATTTCATTATAATTACATCACAATCATTTTCCTGTTGGCGTAAAAAGTCAAAGTTTATCAGTTTATTAAAGAATGTTTTAACTACTTAGAATGATCAGTGCATGTTTTACACAAGTTTCAACAATTCGTCTTGCGAAAGGCTTACAAAATGTATCTTTACGTTCATAAAGAACTCAAAATTAATTCATAACGATTTTGCAAAGACATGAAACGAGACATTTACAATACAAAGAACAACACATACGTCACAGAGACAAAACACAAACTACAGCACGACAATATAACATTGGGAAACGAGACAACACTTTTACAACTGGGAAAATGAAAATATTTATGAATAAACAGAAATAATTTATGAAAAATGACTTTTCCCTTGCTCGTGCTTCCCCGTTCTAACTCCGGGAAGGTATTTCCTGGAAGGTATATGATATGCTTCCTCCGTGAAACCGAATTGACGCTTCTCTGGTGAGACAGGATCTCTGCAACATTTTAACAACCTTGCAAGCTTGGATATCTCAGCGATAGAAAATTGTTGACATATAAGGAAACTATTGTAAAGGGAAAAAGAATGTTACTTGAAATGATAAACGGACAATGAATATGAATATGAAATGATCCAAAGCTCCCGTATAAAATAAATTATACCTGACAAACAAAGCATTCATTGACAACTAACCATGCAAAGAAAAAGAGGTGTGAAAGGGGCCTATTACATAATGATAACGCCTACTAAAATAATGCGCGCATTAATTCAAAACTCAATGCGCTTAAAGTATGACTCGGCTATTACCAAATCCGTTTTCATACTATACGAACATGAGCTGACTGATCACCCATACCTGCACAATCCTCGCGTCTGCACTTAATGATGCTTTCTCCTTTTGGATATTCAACTGTGAAGTCCGGCGAAGGTGTTTCTCCCTTTGTAAATTCTAGACAAAGGAACTTAGCCTCCCCGCATCCGAGCTGGTCAACGTCAAAAGGTGGCGTTCGAGCCCCTTCAAATTCAAGACTGCCACCTCTCGCCAATGACTGCGACGCTTGTTCATTCGTTAAGATCTGTAAAAACTCGGGACCAACCCTATTCAGTCCTTTCTTGTCAGCAGCCCCGAAAACTTTCAGCTGCCATAAGTTGGTCCCTTCAACCTGTCGACTGAAAGGCTCAGTCTCGGCGTTTGCGTCGACGGTAAGGGCTGCATTTTGGCCGGGATTGTGGGGATCAATTTTACGAGAAAACGAAACACCACTGAAAGTCACACCTATAAATTACAAAAGAAAGAAAAACAAGTACTAGAATGAATACAATTGTTATATATCTGTATGTGATTTTGAAAGAACAGCGTTCGAAATTGACAAATGATAGATATGGTACACTTAAGTTACATTTTAATATACGTTTTATGTTAAAATCAAAAAGTGATTAGTAGGTCTATAGCCTATAGTATTACCAAAAAAAAATCCGTCATTTTTAAATGGAAAAAGAGCGATTAAAACCCTTGGGCAAGGGAATCAGGAAAACTCATTTGAATATTTTTGGATTAATCAAAGTTCAAAGTTTTGATATTTTTCTCTCCTTTATTTGGTTTTCAACTGCTGGCCTGTGGTAGAGCAGCCGTTATAAAACTACGCTATGCATTTCATTAATACTTTTTACATTGATATTTTCAATGAATACTTTTTACATTTAAACTGTATGAAATAAAGATTTTTGAAAAAAGAAAAACACGCTGAGATGTTTGCCCTTATAAGGATCAGTCAGTATGGTAAGGCGCTTATGTTTATCATAATCATATAACTTTTTGATATCCTACTTTACGAATATTTTGCGGCGAACAATCTAACTGGTGGAACCCATCCTTTCTTCTTTTCCCTCCGCCCTCCCAATCTTTCTAGAACTCAACCCACTTGCAAGTTTGCATCCTTTAGAATATCTCTTAGGCTTTCATTGACACACTCGTGGAGGTAATGGGAACAAGAATCCGTAAAGGACATATGCTGTGGAATGGTATTCCCACTGATTCGTTTGACCCGGGACAAGAAGTTTTAATATCTACCAAACAAAGAAACGTGAAGTTTTTAATCCTAAAATTGTTGTTTCTTTTGACATTTAAGAAGGATACATAGTGGCGACCTTTCTCTCGATAAGCCCCTGCACTTTCCTTGACGTAAAACCCTTCCGCAAAAAACATTGTTTTGTCTGTTTGTATATCCACCACAATCGACTACAATATGACTATAATATATTCCGCATTAGTACATTACATCGCCATATATATATATATATATATATATATATATATATATATATATATATATATATATATATATATATATATATATATATATATATATATATATATATATATATATATATATATATATATATATATATATATATATATATATATATATATATATATATATATATATATATATATATATATATATATATATATATATATATATAAATATATATATATATATATATATATATATATATATATATATATATATATATATATATATATATATATATATATATATATATATATATATATATATATATATATATATATATATATATATATATATATATATATATATATATATATATATATATATATATATATATATATATATATATATATATATATATATATATATATATATATATATATATATATATATATATATATATATATATATATATATATATATATATATATATATATATATAAAAAAGATAAGTTTCATGCATTGGCCATTACAAACAAAACAAAATAGGAAAAAATGACAATGTCTCTAGCCAACAGATTATTTTAAAAACTAAATATTTCAAAAACTCCTGTTTAATTCTTCAGTGGTATGAAGTTAAACTTCATATCACTGAAGAAGGAAACAGGAGTTTTCAAAATATTTGGTTTTAAAATAATCTGTTGGCTAGAGACATTGTCATTTCCTATTTTGTTTTATATTTATAGATATATATATATATATATATATATATATATTAATATTACACATATATATATATATATGTATATATATATATGTATATATATGTATTATATATATATATATAGTTTTGCATTTCACCATTATGCATAAGTTAAATCTCAAAACTCAAGTGCTCAGCTTCGTGAAAATGTACTTTTCTTGAAAATAATATTTCTTGACATTCTGACATAAATATTTTGAAAAATACTTACAACATTAAAATTGCTGATTAATTGATGCATCTTAAACTTATAAAGTGAATAAATTCACTTTTAAATTATTTAATTACAGATTTAGCTAGTTTGTGTGGTCAACTTAACTTTACAATAATCAGCTGTGCTGATGCACTCAACGAAAGGATCTTGGACCGGATTGGTACTGAAGATGTACCCCAGAGATGCATCAGGATTTTTGTTAAGCTCGAAGCACATGTAGGGTACATCCTTGCATCGGTAGCCAGTAAGATCGATGTCAAAATCAACCGCGGCGAAATTAAGTCCTTCCCCTGTGACAAGCTCAATGTCTTGTTGATTTGCATCTAATATTTGAATCTGTTCATTTATTCTTCTCCCTCGTCCACTAGCTTTCTTGGAGAAGAACTGACTGACCTGCCATAACCTTTGACCTGACACACTTAGAGAAGCTGGATCTACCATTGCCTCCAAGGAGACAGATATTTGTTGATCATCTGTGTCCTCTACGATTACATTTGGTGAGACGAGATTGGCCGAGAGTGATGAAAAGATGGCAGCTGTTGAAAAAAAGACCTAAATTCAAATTTTATGAAAACTACGCACGAAAACTAGGGCCTTAATTGTTATATTTATCCACAGATAAATGAGAACGAGTAGAACTCACTAACGGCGCAACAAGAGTGCCTCAATGAAGTAAGTGGAGGGCTTAACGCATGCCAATCCTACTCCTTTCAAATCAAAAGTGGACATGATTCTTAATTTTATTGAAATTTAATGTTCTCTTGATGATTTCATGTGCAAAATGATTTTACAATTAATGAAAACATGGCAAAATCATACAACACACTTTCAAGATTATGACAATCATTTCTCCCATATGAAATTGCCTTTCTTATACCCTACTCAATTTGATGCATTAAAACAAGTGAAACTGTGCCACGAGAAGATGCACTTTTCCATTTCCAGTTGTCCCGGTTTAAAATCATTCGGCTTACCTAGTGACAAAAAATATACCCTCAAAATTGAAAGTGGTCGCCATTTTTAAGCAAATTCTTAAAACAAAATTGACTAAACTTTGCTATTGAGGGCCAAAAATCTTAAGGTTTGGACTAGAATCTACAACTCCCGATCAAAACCCTTCAATTTTAGACCAAATGAGCGAGATGTACGTCTTAATGTCTTTTTTTAAGGGGAATAACGCCCCCCTCCCGATACGCCCTTCATACATCCATAGTGGATTAGAATTACGTCCATGATCAAAGGTTACGTATTTCAGATTTTACTTTCCAGGAATTTATGTGGTGGAAGTGGAAGCATAAAACACATTCCTCCCATCGAGTAAACTAATGGAAGGGTTATGTTCCCGAGATTACATATACTTACATGAGGTGCATTCTCTTTCCTTGCAAGATTTCATCAACTCTTCTGGATCATTAAGGGTGAAATCTGGATCGGGGTTATCACCCTTCATGAACTCAACGCATACATAGGAATACTCCGGTGTACAACCAATAGATCCTATTTCAAAGTCAGTATTGATATCGTTGATTGACAGAGCTTCGCCGGTGACTACGCCTGAAGCCATTTGTTCTTCGTTCAAAACCTGACTAACTTCTCCTAAACGAGAACCAGTACCATCGGCAGAGCCACTTCCGTAAAGCGACATTCGCCATAATCCTTCTCCAACTAGGTCGCGTCCACCACCAACGAAAATGAGTTGACTCGTGAGTGATACCGGAGAAACAGCACCGAGCGACGCCCCCTCATCAGTGAATGACCAATCAAATGCACTGACCGTGAGACCTGAAAAAGTTCAAAGCAGTATAAACTAGGAATAAATTGCACCGTTTGTTGTTCTTCTTTCCTTATATGAGTGTCGCGATAAAACTATTTCTTTCTTCTTTTTTTACTTCCAAGAATTACTTTGGAGAAATGTCAGGCAAAACCACAGAAAAGTTGTTTTCCATAAATTAACCAGAAATGGATCTTAGTAATTTGAGGTATTGTGAAAGCCAGTTTCTAGACCGTTCCGTTGCCGCGACTTATTGGACGGTCGAGGTGTTTTAGCGGACGAGCTGATAGGCGAATCTGCGGGGAGGTTAACCGTCCAATATCCCGCGGAAAATGCGTTGGTAGGGAAAGCTGTAAGTCTATTATCTCTGTCCATTCACACCATACCAATAGGCGAAAAAGTTGAATAACCCACGTTGGTTATTTATATTCATGAGGACACACGCGAGTTTGAAGCGCTAGCGGCATGCCATGCACAAAAGCATTTTCGTTTAACGCACGCAAACTTCATATGCTTACAGTGTACACACGTTGTACTCATATTGTCCCGTACGCGTATTGTTTGTTTGTTTATGTTCAAATCCAAGTTCCCATAGGCTCCAAGATAAAAACAAATTTGAATTGAATTGTTTGCAATAAGTGCGTGCGCGCATTGTGATGTATACCTATGCCAGAGATCGTGACGCCATTCGCGAGAGAAGAAACTCCTATACCTACTGTGTTACGAAATCGTGATAGTTTTTTAAGTCACCCACCCATGTTGGTTCCAAGTGAGGGCAGTAGAGAGTCAAGCATTTCAAAAATAGAACATACCAAAGAAATGTGTAAATTAAGTATTTTACGCAAATTGTTGATTTAAATTTTTTATTACCGATTTAATTTTATCCTTACTTCTTGTGCACATTTAGTTTAATAAAAAGATGATTTTATAAGTCACTAGTATAACAACTTAGATTTTGACGTCATCCATGGATCAAGTGCGAAAAAAATGGACAAATCACGCACACACAGTGCAGATACTTTTAGCGATAACGGTACGGTACGATGCCAATGCGTTTATTACTCATTGTTTTACGTCTGAACATGACAGATTAAAAGATTAAAGCATTTTAAAGGAATGACTGCCAATAACCTTATCGATGTCGTTATGCATTACGCCAAGGCCCTAGCCTGGTTGGTGGTGATCGGCCAACACCGTAGGCCTATTTAACGTTACCGATGGTCCGCCCCTGCTTCTCCCTCCCCCTCCCGCTTTCTCCCCCCCCCTTATCCCTAATTCCATTTTGGTGTCGGCCTAATTTTATAAAGGTTGGCCAAATGCGTACGCAGTCGGTCAGAAATCTGTGGTCCTAGAGATTTACAAAGTGATATTATCTAAGGTGGATCTAGGCCTAGTTATTAAAGTCTAGTTTAGCTTGGGATTATTGGATAGTATGATAAAGGCTGAATAATTTAAGTTACCAACTTAACCTATTCAAATTCAGACCTAGCCGTTAGGCCTACAAAAAGGCTACATTCTTGCTAGTTATGAAATCATTTACCATCGTTCGGCCGTAATTTCTTTCACTTTAACCCGTTTCTGTATGCTGACATTGTAGGATTGCTGTTGTTTACTGGTATGCGGCCTCACGAACGCCACCAGTCATGTCAAAAAATGTAATTGTGGGATATGACTAATAGCTACATTCTTGCACGACTACGTGCAAGTTAGAACTTGACTAACATTAACAAAAATTAAGGCTATAACTTGCTTCAAATTAGCTACCCAAACTTAACTTAATTCGCCTGGTGTTTTGTTTTGTATACTGTTTGAAATTGAACAAAAATTGGCAAGAATTCATGGATACTAGAAATTAATAATCCATATTTTGATATTTGTGATGAGAATATATTTATGCCAAACATAAGGTGAAGGCAAATAACTCAGGCAACACACTAGCTCTATGGCACATGCATTCATTGTTACAGTTAGGTTCATTTTATCAGGAAAGGCTATTAACTCGTATTATCAGTTTATGTGGTTCAACCCACTGAATTGGTAGTTTGCCATGCCCATCTTAAACCTATGAGCTTTCTAGTGTTGAAGGGGAAAACATAAAACAGTTAAATAATTTAATTTTGTGTAGAGTAAAGAAAAAATAATTTGTAAATAATACAGGAAATATACTTTAATCGGAATTTTATAATTTTTTGTCGTGGTGGTGGTGGTGGTGGTGTTAGTTTTGGCTTTTATGGGATGACTAACCCTACTTAGCCTGTAATCTTGTTATGTTATTTTACACGGCCGTGTCCCGTCAAAGTGGAAGAAAACTGGAAAATGGTAACTCTTTCAGGCCTAGTTGTTAGTGGGAAAAAACTTATCTTATTTAATATTCTCAAATGTGTCAGAATAGGAAGATTTGAACAGTGTTTAATTCTTGAACATATGGTTTTGGTCTCTAAAGGACTATACACTGCTAGGCTAGTTACACCGACAGTACTGGAGGTACGTGATTTGTGTTGTAAACACTTTTTTAAAGCTTAGGCCCTAACTGCCTAATGTTACAAATAAGACTAATGATTCTAGAAAAAAGTAAAGCAGGTAGTGGCACGTTACTTTCCTAGTAATATACTTGTTTGGTGCAAGCGACAATTATAGCCCTGTTGAACTTGTATTAGTATGGACTTGTAGGCCTTACTTTTAAATTTTTACATTTTGCTTTTTTTTTTTTTATTTATTGCATTCTATATTAAGCTGTGCACATTGGGCTATGTTGTTGCTCAATTCAAATCTGGCATAATCAGCTTATCAGCAAGCTGTTTGTTCCTGCTGAAACTGAAATTAAGTATTTTCGGCATATTTTATTTTTGTGCGTAGAATTATTATTGAAAGGTTTATCCGTGATTGTCATAATTAATGTAGGAGTTTAATACCCGTACCCCACATTAGAAACGCTCAATCTAATGAATTGATTACAGGCTAAGTAAATAACTGCCCGGTTATTGACTGGGAGTGCTGTCATTGGTCATTTTTTTCAGCTCCTGTCCATTCGTTGAGTAATAACCAGACAGTAGGATTATGCAAATGAGGCTTGTCAGCCAATCAGGTACCTTGAAATGAATAACCGGACACTAGTGGTGATAGAATATTCAACAATGGGCTCGCATTTGGAGTTTATTTCTTAACTAGTTTTGCACGTATAATTAAAATCAAATTAAAAGGACAAACTTTTGTGAAAATATTGCGCGTCTGCATTTACAAGTATACTACACACATATAATGGCACTGTGCACGCGTGCGTTTTTAGAATGAAATTCAGTATTGCGTACTCCTGTGCTGTTTTTAATCGCTTTCTTTACCAGCTCATTAGTAATCATTCATAAATAGTAAATTAAGTTTCTAGCTCTCTGATTGGCTAATAGGTGGTCTCAAATACATTCGAGACTAGCAAAACGCACGTTAGGAGAACGATGATGATCAACAGTTTCCATACATTAACACTCTTATTAAGCATAATAAATGTACATCATCCTAGGTCTTAAATGGCACAATTTTAGATTTGTAATTACTCTTGTTTGGCCAATCAATGGTCAGGAATACGTTAGAGGCCAGACTGACCTGTATGACAGTGCATGTATGTACCCCTTGGAAAAAAAATTGGCCTACGTTGGCAAAATAATGAAAAGTATATCAAAACATATGCAAAGAAATATAAGAAAGTGTATGAGAAAAATGAACCAAACACAGATTTCTAGCCACAACAATCACGACTCTCATGAGTCTTAATCAACAGCTCTGGCTTTGATTCGAGAACAATATTTTACAGCAACCGTTCTTAATTAATTTATACAAATTAAAATGAGGACTATTTGCCATCAAACGTTCTGACCAAAACAGAAATTGAAAGCCTTGCAAAGTCAATATTTGACCCCTAATTGATTAAATGTCACAACGTTTACTGACACTATTATCAAAATACCTCAAATAGTAGATATGAAACTAGCAGTACACTATGCATTGTATTTTAATAGTCTGACACTGCAGTCCGCCGTTTGTCTGTGTACATAAACATCCTGACCAAACATAACAGAAAGTCAATAGCCCCTAATTGATTAAATGGTTTACTGACAAAAAAATACAAATGTAGATATGAAAGTAGCAGCCAACTAACGTTAGCCACCGTGTGTCTGTGTACATGTAAACATATCAAATGTTAAAATGGTCTGAAAATTAAACTGAAATTCGACGTTCGCAAATTTTCTTCAAAAGAGGCCTAAACATAAACCTACGTTTATCATTCAGTCTTACCTTGATCCCTATATCACCTGTGGCTGGTTATACATTTCCAAGCCCTTGTTTGACCTTGTTTTTCAACTTTGTTCTAAATAAGCTGGGAACATGACCTTGCTATATAACCGTTACTGCGATATCATTAATTTCTGAGGACTTGACCCGGATATTCAAATTGAGCATTTCATTGTTTGTAAAACGATCACTCCCGAATGAATCCGGATAATTTAAATTGATCTAACTTATGCAGTTTCAATGTTCGTCATTACAGCAGAAGATCAAGTAACGTACAAGACATTATATTTCAGGTTAAATCGGGATCCGAACATTTTCAGTCTTGGTAAAGTTCCGAAAATAAAGATTTTTTGTGGCTCATTTTGTGATAATCTTTGGAAAGATTTGTCAATCGTTTTCTGATCTGTGAAGGTCACTTTTCTTCATAGCAGACAACTTTTTATTAGGCTCAATATGTTTTTATAAAGTGAACTAATAGTGTTGTCAAATTTAAGTAAACTTCATGTACTTTTCGTGGATGAAAATGCTCAGAAAAAATGCCAGTCCAAATTCTCACTTCTAAGACCTAATTTCCTTCCTAACGTGATAAGGTGTGGCAGTTTCCGTAACACTAGGTTGTTATTATTGCAACGCATTGAGACATAGGACGGAATTATGCAAAATAAAATTAATTTGGTTGTACGATTATTGACAGAGCTTACTGTTATAAACAAATTATATTTTGTTACCGCTATCCACAATTTTGGATTTGCTTGTACTAGGTTTAAGCCTAACAAACAACGATATGCACCAAATATTTAGGCCATAGGCCTAACATTAGTGGCACTTGCCGTAGCCATAGGCCTAGTACTACTACTAGGTGTTACCTCTAAGGCCTACAAGGGCCTACTACTGTAGGATGACCCGAATTTGTTACCCACCTTAGCGAAGTCGGACAAAATTGTTATGTAAAAAAGTCCATTTTTATGATTGATGAGTACAGAGTAGGCATATGAAGGTGCATGAAAGAGACATCAAACCTCTAATACCATGTAGGCTAGGAATAAGCCTATTCCATTGATTGCCTTACTCAGTCAGACCAATAACTGAATCGTCACTGTTTAGAAGTTTGATTAGACCAGTATTATTATGAGTCTCCCCACAAAATAATTTGCGGCATAGGGCCTACCGGCAGTTAACTACATCAATCATTACATAACTGAACTTCAGAATACAAAAACTGAGCCAAGTGAATGCTGGAAATAGCAGTTCCATAAATATAATATATAAAGCATACATTCACAGCCCTCATCATCCCCGTGTTAGATTGCCCTTAGTATTGAAATTCTTATTAAAATCTTACCTTATGATTAATATTCTTAGTGTTTTAAAACGTAAGCATACAACATTGATATTATTTTGCTAAGTTTTAATATTACTCATTCTTTTGTGTAACATTCTTAAGAGCAACTGCAGATTCTGCGAAATTTCGGAAGTATAGTTGTATCCCCCTTTTAGTTTGCGTGTCCCGAGGTATTGGAAATTTGTTAATATTGACCGTCTTCTCTGGTATGTCCTAACTAAAGTAACAATTAAATATACTGTATTTCTACTAAGTTTGTTGGAGTAGTCATGGTCATACTCAGATAATTTCAGACTACTATGAAATATTAAAAATTATTATGTCATCTTTGACATTAAAAAGTCTGTGTCAACTTCTGAAACTGTCATTCAGACGCAATGCAGGCTGCACAGTTACAAAATAGTATGAGCTTTAACATTGCATTGTAGTACTGTTAATGAATGTTGAATATTTGCTACTTTTTTGCAACTTTTTTTTTTGGTTGAAATTGTGCCAATTTACTTTTGGATCACAGAAATAACACAAAAAGCATCACATAAAAATGATATTGGTTTTGAACATAAGTTTGCAGTGACAGATCATACATTGTATATTTACCTTACACAACACCTTGATATAGAAAGTTTCTGAAATGTTAACTAGTCTAATTTAAACTACAACGAATTTTTCTTGTTCAAAAACAATTTCATCAAAATTTTGGCATCATCATCTGACTAGATCAGTATAGAGCATTAATGCAGAAATAACTGGGTTTTTTTCTAAATAAGGAACAAGTTAGAGTACTATACACTATTTTGATGTTCTTGTTCTCAGTCTTGTTCTCACATCAGAACTGATATTATTTGAAACATTTTATGCTTGTTGTTCTACATTGCAGATTTGTGATTATTTCATGCTTTCACAGGCCCCATAAACCAATCTTATGGTACAAGTACTGTGGATCTGAATAAAAAAAATTCTTCAGCAATACTGAGATAGACAACAAATTGTGTTAACTCTGTTGATTCTCAGTTTGATCCCTTAGATACAGTATATATTAAGAACTGCTGCCAGGACTTTACAGTAACATTATATACCGTCTTCAAAAATCTTGTCGTTACAGCTCATTTATTCTGTCATATTGTTTTTGTAGATTGAGAAGATTATAAATTGTATGTAGTTCGGTTCCATATGGAATGTTACTCTCTTTTGCTATTATATTGCAGCCATTTTTCTCACCTTCATACATTCATTCTTAAGAAAGCTAACAGTTGATTTACACAAATTGCCTTCATGCATGTTGCTTAAAGGCCCCTATACTGTATATATAGAAATAAAAAAATCGTATTCATTTCAAAACAATGTATATTAAGGGAGAAAAATTAAGATATTAAATATAAATCACTGATTTTTGCAGCCTAGAATGTAAGAAGGGTCAATGTTTTTATTGTTAAAATGCTGTCTTATCTACTTGAAATTACTCTTTGTGGTACTTGCAAAAATATTTGAAATCTGCTTCTGCCAGCTCAAACACTGAAAGAGCTCAAAACTTTAATTAAAAAACACATTTGGTCAAAACAATTTGTATAGCACAGCCATCACAAGTTTTCTTTTACCTCACATGTCATATTCGTATTCATAACCTACAGTACCATTTGATGTTAGAAAAATTTAGGCTTCCCTAAGTTGCTTGAGAGGAAAGTACTGCAGCACCACATTGTTTTGATATTAACTTATCACTAGCTTTTACATTCCCTCAAAGATTGTGGCAGAGCAACAGAGAAATAAAATAAGTACTATATTTCTAAAAGAAAAAATGTGCTCAAATAAGCGCATTATCAGGACTAGATCCGTATTTACATGTACCCATCAGTCATTTAGGTTGCATAGAAGCTACAGCAACACCAACTAAAGAAGAATGTTGTGACTGACAGTTATACAGCATGGAATGATGTCTCCATCCATCCTAGTTTTTTACAGCATACTTCATGCATGATAAAAGGAACCACGTGTTGCTATATGTGAAATATTGTTTCATGAGATGATTCTTTCATATATCTTTATTTGTTTTACCTGCAGTAATGAATTTGATCAGTACATTTTGATATTGGAGCAGTGTAAGACATGAATATGGGTACCACAATATCTTTGCATCAACAGAAAAGGTAAACAAGATGCAGATAATTTAATGTCTTATGCAAACTATCATTATCGGTCCTTTAGAAAACTCAACTAAGACAAATTAAAGTGCCATGTAACTATTTAATGGTCAATAATTACCATCTTTTACCAATAATGTTAATATTATAAAACAATAAATAATTTGTATAATGCAAAATCGTGTTAAGCATTTGTATGTGCTATACAAAGAGAAAATGATAGGGAGGAGCAGGAAAATAAATATAACTTTTTAAGGATTCTTTTAGAATATATTGATGATTGTGTTTCTATTTTCTGACACCAGGGTAAGGCATTGATAGATTTGTTGATATCAAATAGTCTTTTATTTGTAGCACTTCATAGACACATACTTCGAAAGGCTGTCATAACAGACTAGTAACATCTAGAACAGTTATAGTTTGGTGCAAGAAAATATTGACAAAGAAGTCTAGTTAAAAAAGTATATCAAGTTTTAGACAAACAGTAGCAAATCAAAATTTGAGCTTTATTAGCGTACGTATATCAAGTGGTGTAATGCAGTATGATATAAAATATTTTCATAGTATAATATATTGTCTTTTTGCTCTATTGACCTGGAGAATTTATTTTTCACTAGGATACGGCAAAGAAAAAAACAAATCTAGTTGCTCTCTTTGAAACTATTCTAGATTACAATTTCGAAAGAAGAAAAAAACAAGAAATGAAGGGCAGTCTCACGCACGGGACAACCAACACTGTATTTGTGTAAACAATAATTTGTTGTGTTATTTTACAAAGCTTTAAAATACTTAATTTAAAAACTAAATTTACTTTACGTCATTAACTGATGTCTGGTCCTTTAAAGCAATCATATAAAGCTTGCTCAGATGTAAAGTGAAATATACCTGTAAATCAAATCAAAATTTAAAAGTTTACGAATGGGTAGTTGAAAAACTTTATGTAACTCTTTATATTTCCTTCCTAAATTTCAGTTCTTGAAAATAAGGACAAAGTCTATTCCTGCTAGATTATGATTAAGGGTATGGTCACACTTAAAAACGTTTGGTTAAAATTCCTTTCCATCATTCAAAAAAATGTGTGACAATGAATTAAAAAACAAAACAAAGGGGCTACATAAGGAAATAGGAACTTTCACCCACTCATACATCAGAAAAGGAACATAAAGAGTAACAAACATTTGCATATTGTGGCCTGAAAAATTAAAATACTCTAAAATGGTCAATTGTTAACCGATTTGGATGATTTTTTGTTGTTGCTATTTTCCATGGAATTTAAAGCAATTAAGCATAAGTTGCTGCTTCTTTAAAAAAGTACTTATACATATAAAGGGTTTACTGCATTGCTTATGTTGTGAAGTGGAAATTTGTTATCATTGTATATTTATTCATGCAATTGTGCTAAAGCGCCACCATTTGCTCTGAGTTTTCTGCTTAGTGACATTGACCTTTTTGAGATGCAGTGTGTAAACAAACAGTGTCAAGTGGACAAAAGGCCTATTGTACTTATTAACAGGATGTTTATATTCAGGCAGCATCCAATTAAGTTTCTGGCTGGAGTCATTGCATGAGGACTTATATCGTTTGCCAGCAGCTCCGGACTTGAGTTCCAAGTTTGTCATCCCTTTTTGTAAACTATATTTCAACTAATTTTGACAATTCCCATTATCAAATGTATCCCTAGTAATTCTTCTTTATATTTAACCGTATTGATGACACTTGCAATGTTTGTAGAGTGACTTTTGACAAGTTCTCGTAAGTTTGCAACTTTAATCAAGATGGCGTTACCATTTGCTGAAATTAATATTACGTTACGTTAACAACAGTGTGGCTTCACTGTGGAGTAAACTGGTTTGTCAGCATTGCAGATGGAGTATAAGCTCTGTGGCATTGGTGGATGTGGAGTGTGAAGGAAATTGCGGTTGTATAGTATCGGCATTGCAGATGGGAGTATTCGGGCTCTCTAACATTGATGTTTATGCTGCCAGGCAAATCGTAATATCTATTGCAGTAATAAGTGTAGCGAGTGAAGAAATATTTCAAGCGTATAAAATAATAATTTCAGTTCTATTCAAGAGCATAGCGATGCCCCAAGCAGAGCAATCTCGAGTGAAAGGATTGTGGATTGGAAGAGGATCTTGTCTGCTTGTTGTGTACCATGTAATTTTTACGCCCTGTATTGCTAATTTAGGTATTTATTAGGAAATGAGAAATAAAGTCTCATTCAGAAAGATGATGTGCTGGATAACCTCTCTCTTTCGCTAGGCCTGTAATTATCATATTGTTGAAGATATTGAAAATGTATTGATTAAATTAATTATTTTCATTTGTTTTTTGTTACTATGCTAATGCAGTATATTATGAAAGTGGTTCAGATTGTTTCATAGAATATAGGCCGTCTCTACTGTGAAAGTCGAGGAGATAAAATTGAGTGCTCGTGTACAACGATATTTTAAGTGTTTGTAACAATATAGGAGATGTTGATTTATTCAGCTAGGGACCTGTCTATACCAGTCTTATTCTTTGTGTTGGTATTGATTGTTATTGTTGTTTTTCATGGTTTCATATATAATAAAATTGTCCAAGGGTATTGTGGGTTATTTTAGATTAGCTGATCCCAGTTAGTGGGAATAAGAATCTAGAGTAAAGACAGGAGTTCTTGCTGCCTTGGGAATATTTTTTGTGGTTTATTTGTGGTTTGTTTTGAGTCAACAAAATAATGAGTTGGTATTGGGTGCTTCCTGTGTACAGCTGTGTTGAATTGCAGGTCATTGGTCTATGGTTTTTTTTTTTTTTTATTAAGAAAGGCTATGTGTTTCCGGTGTTGAGTTAGTAGCCGAGGATTGTGTAACATGTACCTAACCAACTTCTCAAGAAGTGTTTTGGTATCCTGCATAACAACAAAGAGTATTTTGTTAAGATGTTATTTCATACTGTGGATGCGGGATATTGGAAGTTGGTTTCATTCAAAGTTATGTACTTGTGCTTTCAAGTGTTTGTGTGTTCAGCCGTCATTTTTGTACCGTATAGATCCCAACCGGCAATACTCCTCGCCACCCCGGGGAATATTCGCACCCCCCTCAGTTTATTTCACTTATTTGTGACAAAGTTGAAACAAGACTTACATTTGAACTAAAAGAGATAAATAAATTGTACTATCAAAAAAAGTTTGACTTTTCTTGAGTGATATGTGAATGTTTGTATTTGTGTACCATTTATCCCCTAATTATTTATCTATAGATTCATCTGCCTCAAACAAGGATAGGCATACCACTTTTGTAGGTATATTGTGTTTTAGGGTTACTGTAGATCTAATGGAGCCACTTTTTTAATTGAAATAGCAGACAGGCTTATTGTAACAAACCTGCAAGGTACACATGAATGTCCTGCATTCGCAAAGTAATGTGTTGTGTAACACTAAACCAATCCAGTAATTTGGGGACTCTGGTTGGGGACTCTCTAGTACAGTGGTTGTGCCACATTTGGTTATTTATTGGGTTATATCACCCATGTGAAGCATTATATAAGGCCCTGTATTAAACATTCAGCCTTTTCTGAAAACGGTTAATTTACACAGAAGAGGGGATGGAATTGGTGAATGAAAATTTGCAGTGAATCAAAATAAGTTGATTCATGTTTGAAACTTGAAGCACCTTGGATCATTTAGATTATCTTAAAGAACATCCAGATGAAAACAGTATCACAACATTGACAGACTGACAGTTAGTGCCAAGGAGACGCAGCACAGCCCTCTGACTACACCACTTGTTTGCATTTATAGTCATTGATTCCCTATCATTTTACTCCTCTCAGGCCTTCCATGATTGTTTGCGATAGGTTGCTCCAACCCTCATAATAGTACTTTAATATTATAGCTTATCAAAGCTCCCGTGGTGGGGACTGCTCCTAAGTGGTGTTATGTATATACCTTACGTGTGACTATTCATGATCTTTATTGGTCAAGAGTTTTATTCTCCAATGGATTGCTTAGTGACAGTGCCCTTTATGTCCCACCCTATTCACTCCCAACTGACAGTTTGCCCCACGTTGCACAGAAGAACCACTTGAATTCATGACAGACGGACAGACTTATCTAAAGCTGGAATGTTAATTCAACCAAGTTTGGAGTTCCATGTTACACGTGTGAGTTATAAATGTTTCAGAGGTAAACATTCCTACCAGGTGTATAACAATATGGTTGGTAAGGTGCAGAGACGTCACTATAAGGGGTTGGTGCGGGTTTGGGATCCTCCCCTAAAATAGGACGCCAGTAGAAAAATTAACATGGCAGTTGGAAATCCAACCGTTTCTCGTCGAACACCTGCAATCCACCCAGTTGGAAAACCCTTCCCCCTTCTCCCATTACCACAACCACCACCATTCAGGAGACCCTGAGCCCAATCAGAATACCTCAGCGACGTTCTTGGTAAGGAAACACAAGTGACTTGGAGTTAAAGGTGCCAGCATATCAGGTTTGTGCTTCTATTCCCAGGGTCTCTAACCAATGAGGTACCACTTTTAATGGGTAAACTCCCATATTATGCCAGTGTGATTAAAGTGTTGTACATCTCAACGTAAATGTAAGCGGCTCAAGCAATGTCATATTGCAAATATTTGGACAAGGGTCCCTAACACAATATCCCCATGGACGATAGCTGCACCACTGATTGTGTGTAGCCAGCATTCAAAAAGTGAAGGGTCCAACCAATCTTGAAGACAATTTTAAAAAGGGAAATAAATGTAAACAATTATCGCAATTTTCTAAAAATTGCTGTGAAAAGGAGTCTTCCCCCCCCCCCTCCCCATTCTCCTCGTGGCTATACCATTGCCTACAAGAGCATGGTTCATGGTAAAAAAACGTCCAACTTTTGCCACAAAATACACCCAAAAAAAAAAGGAATAGATATATAAACAATTTATGTTCCAGGCGAAATATGAAAGCTGTTACAGTTTTTGAAAGCCCCTCTCACTAAATTTCAAAAAATTGTATTCGATTATTGGCTTATAGGAATAAAAATCAAAGTGACCAAATTTGTAATAAATGTTACATCATATTATAAAATTAGGTAAATTGGGTCCATAAAAAACTTGTGGGGCCTACTTATCTATCTAAACTTGACAGTTATAAAAATTTGGAGGTAGCTAGCTTTCCAAACGCTAAAACTGATATGACGGGTACCATCTCAAATTAGGTATGAAATTACTCTTATAAATCACCAAAAAAAAACTCTTTTCTCTTGATACACAATTGAATTTAATAGTGTTTTGTAAACCTCGAGCGTTTATTTCCCCTCCAATAGCATTAGCTGTTTTTGAGAGGCAGGAGCGCTGTAGATCGTCTATTGGTGTTAGTACATCCGTTTTACGGACATACATGCAATGCGCATGCCTTATAATTATGGCGTCCAATTCAAGCCGACAGCGGGTCTAATAGAATTGTGATAGAACTTTTCTTAGGCTCTTGGTTTGTGATTTGTCCAAAGATGAACTTGAACTTATTTGTTGTCATAGTTTAAACAACATTTGGTTTTACCTCACGAATTGGTACGTTGTTTTTTTGTGATTTCTGTCTTTTTTTGTATCAGTCGGTTGTCAATTTTATCACGGTTTTTATTCTTTCATAGGCTGTTTTTCGAAAAGTAGTACTCACAATGTGACATAAAACGATGTCGTTAATTCTTAAAAGTCGTATTTTTTATCGTGCATTCATACGATAAATGTGTTCTTCGATTTAGAGCTAATTGCTTTAACCTACAACAGTGATTAAATGGAAAATCATCACTCGAATTCAAATTCATTGTCACGTGATTTTGATTAAAGTTTTCAGGTCAATCGAGGTCATGTTTCCATCTGTAAATGTTAAGAGTGCTAGCCAGTTTCGCGATTTAGTTTTAACTGTCTGTCAAAACTCGATAACCTATCACCTGCAGATTTTAACGTAATTTTTTTCATCATTGCTCCAAAACAACCACCAGCTTCTTGCGGTCGTACGAAAGTAATATGAAAAAGATGTTTGAGAACAAACAAGTGTTTTGTTTCATTAAGTTTGGCAAGTAACTTGAATCTGTACGGTCAGATCTTCGACTGGTCAGTTGGTCGTCGCAACAAAAAATTAAAGAAACGTTCAACTAAATGACGTCACAATGAGTGTTAAGAGAATATGAAAAGTGTTAAAAATAAATTGCCATTTTTTTTTATATTTTCACCTAAAAATTAGATATTTATGAATGAGGATAATAGCGACGGTGGCCGGTCTCAAAAGCCATTTGAGACCGCGGATGACGTCATAGTAAGGCTATCGCCTCGGTCCGCTCAAACTCTTCGATGACGTCATCCTTGGTCTCAAATCCTGCGTTGACGTCATCTTTGGTCTCAAATGGTATTTAAGACCGGCCACTCTCACATTTATCCCCAAAGTACATGCAACCAAGCATGTCATGTTGATTTGTGAATGGTTATAGATAATTGATTATTCATTATTTTTCCTAAAAACCTCGAAATATATTTATTCATTTCTCCAACTTGAGAATGTCCATATATCATGGGATAATGAACTATGCAAATTAGGAGTATGTTCCCTCTTAGCCAATCACATTGTATTAAACAAACTTAGGTGTGAATGAATTATCGATATTTGGGAGGGGAGACGGGGGGGGTTCCTCGTTTGTTAAAAAATTTCGAAATGTTGGGAGCTCTTAGGGCGCTTTCACGAATCGGTTTAACCACTGAGGAAAAGAAAGTTATAACATTTTTGGGATTGAATGCATTTTCGGAATCCTACATAAAAATGTTTTCACCCACTTAAGTTGCGATATAATAATAGCAAATAGTAATTGAAAAAATGAATGAGAATAAAAAACAATTATGACAATTTAGCAGAAATTGAATTTTTTTATCAGAATATTGAAGGGGATTTCCCGATTAGCAGCAACTTTTTATGGAAACTTAACAACCCCCTCCACCAACCCCTGCCCCGATCCCTCCACCAAACCCTCCCCAATACCCTGCCCCGACGCCCTGCTTGTACCCCCTGCCACGACGGCCTGCCCCGACCCTCTGCACCGACCCTCTGCACCGAACTCCTGCCCTCACCCCTCCCCTCCCCTCCCCTCCCTTTTATGGAAACTTAACAAACCCCTCCACCAGTCCCTGCCCTGATCCCCTACACCAACCCTTGCACTGATCCCTCCACCAACCCCTACCCCAATACCCTGCCCTGACCCCTGCTCGTACCCCTGTCACTACGGCCTGCCCTGACACTCTGCACCGACCCCTGCACCAACCCATGCCCTCCCATCTCCCCCCCTCCCCTCACCCCTCTCCCCTCTCCTCCCCCGCCCTTTTATGGAAACTTAACAAACCCCTCCACCAGTCCCTGCCCTGATCCCCTACACCAACCCTTGCCCTGATCCCCTCCACCAACCCCTACCCCAATACCCTGCCCTGACCCCTGCTCGTACCCCTGTCACAACGGCCTGCCCTGACACTCTGCACCGACCCCCTGCACCAACCCCTGCCCCTCCCATCTCCCCTCCCTCCCTCTCACCCCTCCCCTCCTTCTCCTCTCCATCCCCTCCCCTTCCCTTCCCCTCCTCCTTTCCCTTCCCTTCTCTCCCCTCCGCTGAAACCCTCCCCGAAGCCCACTCCCTGAAACCCTCCCCGAAACTCTCCCCGCAACCCTCCCCGAAACCCTCCACCGAAACCTCCCCGAAACCCTCCACCGAAACCCTCCCCGAAACCCTCCACCGAAACCCTCTCCCAAACCCTCCCTGAAACCCTCCCCGAAACCTTCCCCAAAACCCTCCCCGAAACCCTCCCCGAAACCCTCCCCGAAACCCTCCCTTAAACCCTCCCCGAAACCCTCCCCGAAACCCTCCCCGAAACCTGACCCCGAAACCCGACCCCAAACCCGACCCCCCGAAACCCGACCCCGAAACCCGACCCCGAAACCCGACCCCGAAACCTGACCCCGAAACCCGACCCTGAAACCCGACCCCTGAAACCCGACCCCGAAACCTGACCCCGAAACCCGACCCCGAAACCCCCCCGAAACCTGACCCTGAAACCCGACCCCGAAACCCGACCCCGAAACCCGACCCTGAAACCCGACCCTGAAACCCGACCCTGAAACCCGAAACCCGACCCCGAAACCCGACCCCGAAACCCGACCCCGAAACCCGACCCCAAACCTGACCCCGAAACCCGACCCCGAAACCCTCTCCCGAAACCCCCCCAAAACCCTCCCCCCAAAACCCGACCCCGAAACCCTCCCCCCAGAAACCCTCCCTTAAACCCTCCCCCGAAACCCTCCCCTGAAACCCTCCCGAAACCTGACCCCGAAACCCGACCCCGAAACCCGACCCCGAAACCCGACCCCGAAACCCGACCCCGAAACCCGACCCCGAAACCCGACCCCGAAACCCGACCCCGAAACCCGACCCCGAAACCCGACCCCGAAACCCGACCCCGAAACCCGACCCCGAAACCCGACCCCGAAACCCGACCCCGAAACCCGACCCCGAAACCCGACCCCGAAACCCGACCCCGAAACCCGACCCCGAAACCCTCTCCCGAAACCCTCCCCAAAACCCGACCCCGAAACCCGACCCCGAAACCCTCCCCCCGAAACCCTCCCTTAAACCCTCCCCCGAAACCCTCCCCCCGAAACCCTCCCCGAAACCTGACCCCTGAAACCCGACCCCGAAACCCGACCCCGAAACCCGACCCTGAAACCCGACCCCGAAAACCCGACCCCGAAACCCGACCCCGAAACCCGACCCCGAAACCCGACCCCGAAACCCGACCCCGAAACCCGACCCCGAAACCCGACCCCGAAACCCGACCCCGAAACCCGACCCCGAAACCCGACCCCGAAACCCGACCCCGAAACCCGACCCCGAAACCCGACCCCGAAACCCGACCCCGAAACCCGACCCCGAAACCCGACCCCGAAACCCGACCCCGAAACCCGACCCCGAAACCCTCCCCTGAAACCCTCCCCCCCCAAACCCTCTCCCGAAACCCTCCCGATACGCCCTCCTCCCCAAGAGGTGACCCTTCCTACGCCCTGCCTGAGGCTCATGCAGAATTTGGGCCCCATTACATCGTAGTGACATTGTTCTAGTGCTCCCAAATCTCACATTTTTCTCGGTGGCCCGTTGGGTTTACCCACCCTTCGCACCCTATTGTTGCGTCATTGGGAGTGTTCCATCTATATCACTAGCAATCAAATTGAATATCGTACCTTTGCATTCCCCAAGGGCCACACAATCCACCAATTGATTATCGTCATCGTTCGAAGTGAAGAAAGAGTACGGTAAAGAGTACTGTGGGGCTGGGTTGTCTCCTGAATTAAATTTGATGCAAAAGTATTTGAGTTCGGCACATGTTCCCTCTCCATCACTTGTATATGTCAGTCCCGATATGCCCCACGGAGGATATGTAGGCTTGAACAGCTCTGTGGCGGCTTGTTTCTTGGTGAGAATGTCGTTAGCAAATGAGAACATCTTCCCAGATCCATCCGCATTTGTGCTTAGCCAAGCACTTACTTTCCACATTCGTTTTCCTCTTATCTAAACGTGGAAAAAGTTTTCAAATTATCATGACCTGATAAAAGGCAGTAGCATGGTACAGGAGAAACTGTTCCTGCCTGAAAACATCGAAAAATTGACCAATATTGAAACATTTGCATTAACAATTTGTTTTAATCTAAGATACACAAATTAATGTTTATAATTCCGAATTTCCTATTTTTATTGCCGTAAATTGCAAAAAGATAGCACAAAACCCCAATAAACCTATCAATATTTCATAACCGTTTTTTGATTAAAATTTGAATACATATTGGCAAAAAATCAGATTTTTTCTCTCTCGAAATTTTCAGCCGACGACGACGACGAGTGAACACACAATTACAATGACGGGCTCGTCGCCTGCGTTTTCGGTTATGATAGTACCAATGCTATCACGAAACGCTTAATACGACCCGAAAGAGAACACAGGTACGACATACGGACAGACATAACATCGACATCCATTTTCAGCCGCCTCCCTCCTCATTCTTTAACTACCCGTATGTTGACGTCATGGGGTGAGGAAGGATAAATGTATGACGTCATGTCCTGTGACCCATGCCAAAATATCTGGCGATCTCACTGGTTGAGTGATGGGAGAGGGGAAGTTCCTGCTCCGAATTGTTCTATATTGTGTGATTGTAGACACATGTGTATCGTTTATAGATAATTTGGTCAAGTGTAGGCCTACATTTTCGTTTTGTTTTGGGTTTTTGGGGGAAGGGGGATCCAGAGGCTGCCAGGAAAGGAAGAAGGGTATTGTTCGTAGAGTCGAGGTCTTTAAGCCTGAACGAACACGTGGTAGAATTCATTGGTCATAGAATCGTTTAAGCTATAGTGGACAACATATCTGATAGTGATTTTAATTAGATAAGACAAAAGATTAAGCAAAAGCCAGTAGTTGATTACAAAGAATTGTTTTATTTTGCTAAGCATACAGAGCCGTCGGAACGGGCGTTAAGTTCTTCTCCCCCCCCCCCCCTTCTACACACGCACACACAATTATTTACAGACCCGAGTTGTGTAGCACTTCCAGACTACATATACCACTGACTGACTGATCCACGCGTGTAGATATCCAGTAGGGCTGAAGTGAGATCATATTAACAGCGGCTTGGACAAACATTTACACGAAATCACAGAAATTCTTCCTCACCGTTCTCGTTGTCTGCTGCTTCGCTATCTCCACATCAACATCGAAAGAAAAGTCCTGAGAAGAACCTTCCGTGAATCCAACCCCTTCTTCTTGCAAGTTATGAGTATCAACAACCGTCATGCCTAACACACGAAAGAAACAATAAAACGGCAGTTTAAGTGCAACTCGTGAAATGCGACATCCCTAAAGAAGCTGGCGGCCGAACAGAGAGGGCGTATTTTTCTTTAGTCTCAAGAATGTTCGAACCTAATTTTCGTGCGCGTATTGGTACTGAAAACCTATCAGCATATGACACTGTGATACCGTGACCGGCGTGACGAACGTTGAAATTAATCATAATTATTTCTTATGAATACTTCATTTTTTAACAACCAGACAAACATTGACTTGGTAAATATGACGCTCTTGCCCAAGAGCTCCTTTCAGATTTGAATGGTTCATCTCATTAATGAGTTTGCATCTTGCCAATGGGTCATACTACAGTACGGTAACAACAAGAACTGTTCTCGAAACATATATATTTTTGCAGAATAACGCATGAAAGTTACTGCATCTATGACATGTAAATTGTTCATTTACTTCATATACACTTTGAATGATGTTTGCACGTGAGTGATTTATACAATTTTCAATGGCACAGGTATAGATCAAAAAATCTATTCGAAATATAGTTTTAACACAATAGCTCTTTTAACCTCGATGCTCAGTAGTGCAAATTAGAAACATTAAGAACGATGAAGCTTTAAGTAGATATGAAGTCAAAATTTGGCGGGGCAAGATTCATTCACTGGGACCATTTGAAAAACGTGCTGCAAATTATGATAGAAGGTTTTTCGAGTTTTCACTCTATTCCCTGTCAAATTCAAGCAGAAATACTATCGACATTCTCATCATTCTCGGTGACTGAGATTTAGGAAACAAATTCATACATTCGCCAATTCTTATACCACAAAAACAAAAATCAGTCTGCCATAACTAGGAAACTAAAAGAGCTATTTTAAATTCAAAGAATGTTCTACCCAAGCTTTCACCTTTTCTTTTTATTTGTATTAGACATTAAACGCTCGCGGACCTTTAAGGTCTACGTGGAATACCTACTGGGTGGACACTGAGGGCAGCATATTCCATCTAAATTCACAGCTCTTCCTTGCGGACACGTTTGTTGTACACATGATTGGATTATACAATTCGTAGTTCCATTTTTGCATTGGCATTGTGTGCAGGAATCTATTGACCACTTCTTCCTGTGCTCTACCTGTTCTCCCCTGAAGGTACATGGATTAGTAGCGTCTTCATCCTCAATTGATACTGAAATGAAGAATTGATAAAGGATACATTAAGTTGAATATAAGGTTATGCTTGCAAATAATTAACACCCAAACGGTATCGTTATTACAATATTGAAAATTAAGAAGAGGGATAAATTCGACTCCCCATAGCAAAGCAATATGAGTTGCCTCACTCTCCGTAACCCCGCAAACCCTTCTTCTAACTAATTAAGCCCCTAAAATGTATCATCTTTCCAATTACTCTTTCAAAATTTAACGTAGC
This sequence comes from Chiridota heheva, assembly GCA_020152595.1. Classification (NCBI taxonomy): domain Eukaryota; kingdom Metazoa; phylum Echinodermata; class Holothuroidea; order Apodida; family Chiridotidae; genus Chiridota; species Chiridota heheva. Next base: position 575,271 of record JAIGNY010002369.1, on the reverse strand, counting down.
TTAGCCATAGAAGTGTGCGATCCTTCTTACAAGTTTTTGTATTAACTTCACACACGTCCACGCCTTTCCATCTTGCCGAATTCTATAACGAATTGGAGAGCGTGCGCAAATACTACATTCCACCAACCAGAAGCCCGAAGACTAAGTTCATGTAATTTTTAGCCAATAGTTGTCTCTGTTATTAAGCGTTGTGACATTTACACTTCTAAATACCGAACTGGCGTTCGCACGCATATTTTTTGTTGTAGGGACTGAGACCTATCAAAGGGCGATACGTATCAGAAGGGAGTTTGACCAAAAAACCGTGGGGTGAGGGACGCCCCACCCCTGGAGACATCCCACGTCGAAAACTGACGCTTAACTTAACCAGACCTCATCACGCTATCCTATGACAGAGCTGCATTCCACGGTACAGGGCACCTACCCAAAAAGCTCTACTAACGCCTTGCGCCCCTGGGAAAACAAAACAGCGCCCCACATGCCCTACATAGCTGCCTATTACTATTACTGGCTGGAAGGGGGTAAAGTAAGGAAACATTTCCGAAAAATGATATGCCTCAAGGCTTTATTTCTATCCTATACACTTGTTTTACTACAGTGGCTTATCTGGACTTTTTTAAGGTGAGGGCTGAGGATAAGAAAACTACGTATTTACCTTCCCAGTTTTATTCTTCCTGCCCGGTTGCGATGGAATATTTCCCAAAAGTTAAAGAACATTTTCCGAAAACAAATATAGAAGAGAAAGTTCCGAAAATAAATACAAATTGTTCGGAAATGAGAGAAATTTCTCCAAAAATTGCCAAAGAATTTCCAAAAATTGGTCAAATATCCTGATAATTAAAGGGAATTTCCCAAGAATCAAAACGACTGCCCAAACGGGAAGGAAATTTCCCGCAAGCGGAAGAAAATATTCGGAAAATACTCAAATTGTCTAAAGAGGAGAAATAAAAACTCCCGAAAATTTCTCTAAAATGGACTCAAAAACAGAAGGAGAAATCCCGTGTGGTTCCGATGCTAACTTTGGATTAGAAGCATTTTTTCTTTCTCGTAGTATCTTTCAATGCTGCGTTCTTACGCAGTAGTTTGTTTATCATACTGTAACATGTATTGTGTGTATATTTTGTTGCTTGTTTAAGTGTTACTTGGTTTTTGTCTTAAGCTATAAGCCACAATCACAACCAGTGCCGGATTTAGACCTATGGAGGCCCTAAGCTTGGAATTATGAAGAGGCCTCGATGTAGGTAACGCTTTGCGTTGTAGGCGTGGGGTCCAGGGGCCCGCCTAGGCCCTGGAAGCTATCGTAATTTGGTCGATTCTAATGCAATCTAGCGCATTTCCTGGCTTTAATTACCCAATTTTTAAGACTTATTAATGACACTTAATGACATTTAGATAAAATATGTTATTTACATTTTTATCAAGTTATTATGATTTACCATGGTATAAAAATGCATGATATTAGCCAACCCAAATTATGTAGTACTTTTTTCTATTTTTTCCAATTTATTTTGAGGCCCCTCAATTAGGCGAGGCCCTAAGCTGTAGCTTAGTTAGCTTATGCGTAAATCCGGCACTGATCACAACAACCTGATATGGGTTTGTGGAAATATGAGTATAAGCAGAATTTCAATTAGTGCCGCCTTCTAATTAATATTTATGCCATCCGCGCCAACCACAGTAGGGATCATCTGCAAAACACAACACACCCACATACCAAGTATGGCATAAACCATCTTGAGATATATCGTGTTTACAAGCTTGTTAACAGAATTTACATTTAGCCCGCCTACTAATTAATATTCATGTTATCAACATCAAAATCAATAGTGCTCATTTACAAGCAACAACAGCACATCCATATACCATGTATGACAGAAATTCACCTCATGGTTATTGAAATATCGTGTTTACAAGCTTGATAACATAATTTTACATTCAGCCCCGCCCACTAATGAATATCCATGACATCAGTACCAAGAACAATAGGGATCATCTACAGACCACAACATATCCATATACCCCGTATAACATAAATCCACGTAATGGTTCTTGAGATATCGTCTTTAGTTAACAGAATTTTGTCCCGCCAACAATTGATATTTACACATCATACAAAAACATAAAAGATCATCTACAGACCACACACATGCACATACATACATGACACCCATAAATACACCCATACATACATAGATATCATCTTTACATTCATACATACATACATACATACATACATACATACATACATACATAATACATACATACATACATACATACATACATACATACATACATACATACATACATTACATACATACATACATACATACATACATACATACATACATACATACATGCATACATACACGCCCACACACACACACGCCAGCATGACTACATAGGCTCATTATGCTATAGCATCGGAACCAATAATGTTCCGAAAATTAAAAAAATTGCCCGGAAATTGAAGGATGTTTCCCAAAAACTTGAGATTTTCCGATTTTGCGAAATAGAGATCTTGTTTTCCGATTCGTCTTTTAAACCAATTATTCATATTTTCTGTGTGCAAAAGCATGTAATAAAGAAATAAGCCCATTTCCACAAATTTCCCGGTTTCAGGTTTCATGGAGGAAACACATTCATGAATGATAATAGTATATTGTTTACAACGAAAGGACCGATAGAAGATTTAACTGTATATGAAGATTGTATAAATAATATAATTATAATTAAAATGCAACTTGATTGGATTTTGCCCAAATTTCGCATTTTTTGTTATCAATTTTAAGTTATGGGCTGACTTGACCAGGAGGTGCCATTTATGTTGACATGACCAGGGAGACGCCATTTATATTTACGTGAGCAGGGAGGTGTCACTAACGTGACCAGGAGGTGCAATTTATGTTGACGTGACCAGGGAGGGGCTGTTGATGTTGACGTTAGTAGGGAGGGGCCATTTATGTTGACGTAACCAAGGAGGTGCCATTTAGGTTGACGTGACCAGGGAGGTTCCATTTAGGTTAACGTGACCTGAGATGGGCCATTTAGATTGACGTGACCAGGAAAGTGCCATTTATGTTGAGGTGACCCGTTAGGTGCCATCTACGTTGACGTGACTAGAAAGTGCCATTTATGTTGACGTGTCCAGTGACATGCCGTTTAGTTGACATGGCAAGGGAGATGCCATTTAGGTTGACCTGACCAGGGTGGTGCCATTTAGGTTGACGCGACCTGGGAGGTGCCATCTATTGTGACGTGTCCAGGGACATGCCATTTAGCTTCACATGGCAAGGGAGATGCCATTTATGTTGATGTGACCAGTAGGGTGACGTGACTAGGGATGTACCATTTATGTTGACGTGACCACTGAAAAGCCATTTAAGATGACATGACCACAGAGGTGCCATTTAGGTTGAGGTGAGATGTCATTAATGTTGAAGTGACCAGCGAAGTATATATATACAAATATATATATATATATATATTTATATATATATATATATATATATATATATATATATATATATATATATATATATATATATATATATATATATATATATATATATATATATATATATATATATATATATATATATATATATATATATATATATATATATATATATATATATATATATATATATATATATATATATATATATATATATATATAATATATATATATATATATATATATATATATATATATATATATATATATATATATATATATATATATATATATATATATATATATATATATATATATATATACATATATATATGTATATATATATATATAACTTTAGTCATTTAGTATACCATCCTCTACTTTTTAGAGTTCAGCTTTGTAAAATGTATCTTTTGATAAGATCTCCTATGTTATCTTTAATTCTGTAAACTGGTGGTGTTCTTGGTAGTCTCCCAGCAATGATAAATCATTCTTCTGTCCAAATAGCATGATATCCCTTTTCAAAGGTCAATTTGGTCTTACTAATACGTACCACATCTCCAATATTGAATTAATTTGTGTGTTTGTTTCTCTTTTGATGGATACAGTTTTTTCTTAACTGTACTTAAATTTTCTTTCCAAACTGTACTTTAATTTTGAATGTTTACTCATGCTGGTGTCATACCTATACTACGATGATAACTATGATTGTACGAATGAACAAGTTTATCCAATACTTTGTAGTACTGTAACCTATTCTTATAGGCCATGTATTTCCACATCCTTGTTTTAAGGGTACGATTAAAACGTTCGACAACAGAAGCTTTTAATTCACTTTCTGACGAATAATGATGGATTCCATGCTTTTTCAAATACGTCTGAACGGTGCGATTATAAAATTCGGTTCCTTTATTACTTTGTAAATTGATGGGTTTTCTTCCCGAATCAAGAATCTTTTCTAGAGCAAGTTTAAGATCTTTACCTTTCTTAGGTTTCGGAAGAATAAGCCAGAAATATTTGAAAAATACATCGATGCAAGTCACAAGGTATTTTAAACCCTGATTGTACTATAAAGCGATGTCATGTCAACTAAGTCAATTTGCCATAAGTGATCTATGCCCAGTACTTTTACCTTGTTTTCACAAACTGTTTTCGTAAAATTTGTGATGGGTATAAGCATCCTCCTTTCGTAACCATGCTTCAACATCTCTATACTTTGCAGTGGGATTCACCCCTTTCTCACTTTGGTACAAAGCATCCTTACCCCCAAACCCTCAAGGATGAGACGGGTTATAGTACACTTCTCTTCTCCACGCATCAAAACTCATCATGAATGCAATACCACTGATTTATTTAACTGACTTGATGATTCTACACACATGAATTTTTAAAGACTTCGGAATTACTAAGCATAAGAGATACAAAAAATATACAAAAAAATGAATAAAAAAGTATATGCAGCTACAACTTATTGATTTTCATCGTGTAATAAATAATAAAAACCGTCACAGTTACAGGCAAAATATATTTCTATGCTGATTTGATTGCGGTAAAAAGTCCAGGTCTCTTCCATGGTTAGAGACTTGTTCCATTTGTAGGGATTTTCCATATGATATCTGATACTGCTTGAATCAGTTTTTAAAGTTTTTAAAAGTTTTTAATAGTTTATCACCCTGGAGCACTGCTAACCTCAGCTGTCGACATACATCTGTCATAAATAGCAAAACAGTAATAATCCGATAAGAATGATTTAAATTTCTTTCATTATAACTGTGGTGACATCACAAGCAATATCACATTGGATCTCATTTAGGAATTATTGAAGCAATTGATAGTTCTCATTAGCTGCCGTCCCCTCAGCTATACTTCTGGTCTTATTGACAATTGACATCATATTTGTGTCATTCTTTGAAGGAACTGGTGGTCCATCCGGACACGAAACTCTTGTTAAATCCTCATGTCTCCACAACAAAATGTTAGAAATAAATCAAGAGTAACTTTTTCATGATATTTCTGAGCTTTTAAAGAGTCTGGTTGTTGGCTCCGGAATTATGTTGTCCAAAAGATTGTCCATTTCCACGCGTAATTTTGCTATATGAATACCCAGTGCCCATGGTTAAGATACAGTCAAAGTATAGTTTTTTCATATCTGACCACTCCGGTTCAACAGACTTCCAATAATTACGATGGACGTTAACTTGTTCCCGAATATGTTTCAGTCTCTTATGCTGTTATGCCTGAGCTGTTAGATATGTGCAGCTCTGTAAAACACGCTTCTCGCCAATTCGGTACTGACGCTGTTTAAAGCCTGTTCTATCTGGCTGTCTGGCCCCTGTCAATTTCTCTTGTGATGCATGCATGATGATCCTTCTGATTATTACCGGCACAATCCCGTTTAAAAATCGTATTCGCCTCTTGAAGAGCAAGATCTAAAAAGACTTATTCCAGCAAGCATTTTAATACCGCTTCAATAGCTGATGGAATGCTCATGACGTTTATTGTACACGATCAGACTATCTTTTTTATTGTTTCTGGTTCTGTCGCAAATGGTTATGATTTGTCTGCATTCCGTTACTTTTATATAAGCATACTCTCCCCCAATTATTTGTTTTATTTAACAATGTCTTTCACTCTAAACGCCTTATGTTGCCATGTGACGTCAGCTTATGAATATTCCAAGTTGCGCTAGTGTTTAATCTTCTTTCTAGGCCTGTATGACGTCATTTATCTATTCCTATTTCCCGGATGGCGTCATGTCGCTTTGGGGATCACTGACGTCATGCTGACCTTCAAAATATGACGTCACTCTCTGGAGTGTCCTCAAAATGGTTCTCCCTCCGGTGTCGTCATTTCTACTGATGTCTTCCTGACATTTTGTTGTTAAACCTGACAACTATTTGTCATTCTTACACATGTACATCTACATTAGATGTATACCTCATATTATTTTGTTAAACCTGACAAATATTTGTCATTCTTACACAAGTACATCTACATTAGATGTATACCTCATATTAGTTTGTTAAACCTGACAAATATTTGCTACTCTTATGTGCATCTACCTCAGATGTCTACCTGACACCTTTTTAAACCTGAACAAAATTGTCACTCTTATCTAATTCAGATGTCTACTGGATGTTTTCTTTAGATGTCTAAATCACATCTTCTTTAGCTGTTTACTAGATATTATTATCCATCACAGTTAACAACAAGTATGAGGTACTGCTTTAGTTATCTGTCAGGCTGTTATACAACCGTAATATAGAAAAATAGTATAGGCTAGTAATATATAAAGTGTGAATGTAGGGCTCCATATCAAAAGCCTATGTTTGTTTGTGTGAATAATAGCTGTTAGAAATGTATAATTATGCATATAGGCAAATTAAAAGTACACATATCTTCAAAAAGTTAATTCGCCTTCAGAATTACCAAATGAAGATAGATTAAAATTTCTTGAATCATGGTGAATATTTGCAGAAAAGTTATCATGTCTGTAAAAATTAATCTCCTTTTATACTAGTTTCAGTACCTGAAATGATCTTCGTAGAATATTATCAAAACTCAAAGTCTACATGCAAAACCCTGTTTATACTTAAGCATGTAAATACATACATTACACACATGTTCATTACATAGGTATTAGAATTTTACCCTTCAGTAATTATATTCAGTCATATACGAGATGTATGTAAAAATCTCATAACATATTTCTTGCAGAGATTAGGCCATCCTTTACAAACAATGTTGCTTACCTAACGATGCACATTGTTAAAACGAGATAAGTTACTCCACACAAACATTTTTCCAAGCCTGGTCTTTTTCTGCAAAAACAGTCAAGATGGAAAAAATGCATACTGATTTAAACTAGAATAAACTCATTAAAAACAAATAAATGCACGGCAAATGCACTATGTTCACGTGCTACCCCTAATTCATTTCACGCCAAGTAATATTTAACGTTTGTTTTAATAACAGTGGCCGTCAACATTTTTGTTGTTGTAATTCTCAATGCAAGCAACAATTTTGAAAACTTGTTATTATTGTACAGTATATAGTTAATGAAACTACATATTATTATTATCATCATTATTATTAAATTGCATTTCTACAGCACTTATTCTAACAATAAGCTCCAAGTGCTTTACAAAATGAAAATATAAAATACATACAAATTAAGAATAATGTATAAACATAGATAATATACGACAATGTTAAAAAAGATCAAGGCAACAGGAATAATGTAAAGCTAGCAAGGGAAAACAAGTTAAAAGTTTAAATGCATATAAATCTTAAAAATATAAAGTTGCAAAATTTAGGTTATTATATAATTTGGAATAGAAAGGGTAAAAATACATGTGAAAATAAATGTAGACAAACTAAAATTATAAAAATGCTAAAAAGTGTAATAATCTGTAAGTACAGCAAGAGAATAAATATCAAGAATAATGACTAAATTACTGTTTAAAAAATAATGTCTTCAAGTCACGTTTAAAAGCTGAGAGCGATACATTGTACCTTATAGTGCACGGGGATTATTCGATTCATTTGGTGCATAGGCATTAAAGCAGCGATCCTCAAATTTGTTTGAAGTTCTTGGTATTTGGAGTAGATGTTGACCTGATGATCTTAAAGTACGAGATGGTTGGTGGGTTTTGATTAATAGGGCTAGATATTCAGGGGCTGTACCTTGCAAACAATTAAAACAGAGAACTATAATTTTAAACGCACACGATATTCAATTGGCAGCCAATGAAGTTGGAATAAGATGGGTGTAATGTGATCTCTATAAGCTGTACGTGTTATGAGTCTAGCGGCGGAATTTTTAATCAAGTGTAGACAATGAATTAATGATTTGTTGACACCAATCAAAAGAGAATTTGCATAATCAGCTCTAGAAGTAACAAGGGCATGGATCAAGGTTTTCGTTGACGGTCAGCATCTAGGAAATGGCGAATTTGAGCAATTGACCTGAGATGATACATTGCACTTTGACATTTAGATATTAACAAACTTTTCCATGGACATTTCAGAATCAAATATTGCACCTAAATTTTTACCTTAGAAGAGTTAGATATGCTTATTTTATTGACATTTAATGATACACTTGGCAATTTGTTGATATTGCACTTGCCACCGATTAAAGGAATTCAGTTTTGTCATCATTTAGTTTAAAAAAGTTATTCATCATCCAATACGTAATGTTTATGATATAGTTTTCGAGAGCAAGTAACTGATCATGTAAATCTGAGTTATTAAGTAAGATGTATAATTGAGTGTCGTCTGCGTAAAAATGATAGGCAATACAGTATCTCTCAATGATGTCAACAAGCGGAGTAGTATATAAAGTGAACAGAAGAGGGCCTAACACGGACCCTTATGGGACACCTACTTTCAGTTGGATAGAGTCCAACTCACTGTCATTCAAAGTGATTCGCTGGGATCTATCTTGAACTTAACCGTGTGGATAAGCGACTCAACAGGATATTGTGATTTATTGTGTCGAAAGCGGCACTAAGATCCAATAGAACGAGAGCAACCACTTTCTTATTGTGCAAAAAACTAATGATATCATAATGAACTCGAAGTAATGTTGTCTCTGTCGAGTGGAAACGGCGATAAGCAGATTGAAAAGAAGCGGCAAGATTACTATCTGCGGTGTATTTGTTCAGTTGAGCGGCAATAACTTTTTCACATATTTTTGATATGAAACTTAAGTTTAATACTGGGCAATAATTCTTGTAGTCATTGGTATCTAAACTTACACGATTTCTTAAGAATTGGCTTTACAATGGCTTCTTTCATTATAAACGGGACAGTAGCATTCCTTATAGACACATTAACGATGTTTGAAATGAATGGAGCTAATTCGAAAATGCACAATTTGACCATCTTTGTAGGGATTGGGTCCAGTTTACAGCCTATCTGCCTATGCATTAGATGAGTGCTGAATGAGTGATTTGATTTCTTCAGTGGTTGTCTCCACAAAAGAAGACAGTTTGCTGCCAATATTGGAATTTTCAACAGAAATGCGGCTGCGAGTCATTTCCTTTTATTCAGCTTCAATGTTTGAATATGTTTTGTCAATTTTGTCCGTAGAAAAATATGCAAACTAGTTGGGAATTTCCAGTGCTTCACAATTAGATGGGTAAATTGGTTCAGATTTTCCATTCAGTAGAGCTTTTGCAGAGTTAAACAATTTCCTTTTATCCGACTTTGATTCTTGAATTGTGTTTTTATGGTACTCTTTTCTGGCATCATCACATACAGAACTAACATATTGGACCTGGGTTCTATGGGCCCAGACGTCAACAGGTAAACACGTTTTAGCTGCATTCCTTTTGAGTTTTCTGCGTTTCACCTTTGCTTCCCGTATCTGTGGATTATACCGCTCCGTGTTTGGTCGCACAGTGACGGTTTTTACCGATAATGAGGCATGTTTATCAAGGACGGACGATAGATCTAAGTTATAGATTGCAACTGCTTCCGATGTGTTAGCAAAATTACAATATTGCAAATTAAGTATTGATATATCCTGCAAAAAATGCAACATTATCAATTGATTTCAACTTCCTGGAGAAGACCACTTTTTTTTATTGGTTCTGTTTTTTCTGTGCAACAAGTAATGTGAATGAAATGATGGTCAGATAATTATATAAGAAGGGGAAACGGTAGTGTCAAAAGCTATGGCTGGTGCCATCAGCTTTATTCAAAATCAAAATGCCTTAAAGTTTGCAAAAACACACCTATTGGCAGACTCTAAATCACATATTATATGCCTATGCCCCATTGGATTGAGTTTGAAATACTGTACAGAACATTACTACTCACATGTATCATCCATTATGGAACAGTGTAAAGATTAACCTTCCTAAATTTTACAGGTTAAAGAATAATGCAGAAATTTAAAGAAATAATGGGCTAATGTATTTAAAGGTATAAAAATACTTGTGAAATTGAAAATAAAATAAAAATTAAAACACGTATAGCATTATGTTTAGTGCATTGGGTTTATTTTATTGAATCAACTGTTTTGAAGTTGCACTACAATATCAAGCAGATTTGATAGTCAAAGCTTTATCCTCTCGTTAAAAGGAAAATTAATTGAGAAACATCTAGGCCGAGGTTGATGTCATGATAATATAGAAAAAAAATATCAATATTAAAGCCTATCAGCTTGTTATTAAAATCATTCTATCACCATTGACACTCATTTGGCATATTGAGCAGTAAAGTTTGGAGCCATATAGAAACAAAGTTACCCTTATTTCTTCATAATCTTGAATATATCATAATGATGTAAATCAGGGAATTGACATTTTCTACTGGCAACTCCTTGTATAAATGAACTATTATTTTACATGCAGTATGTATTATTCACTTATTCAGCTGTAGGTCTACCTCAGTTTTGTATTAACAAGTTAAACTTAGGTTACTGAAATGATTGTATTCACTGAATTAACCTGATAGTCACCCTGATGAAATGTGCAATATTAATTCAAGGTTCTCTGATTTAAGTGCTGTTCATCTTTCAATGTGTCAAATACTTTTAATATTTGTTCTTGAACATCTGTTTGAAAAGAACTATATGTAAAACATAAAAAAAAAAAAATTATTTTAACAGTTGGCTTAATGGCAACCCATGAACTGTTTTAGCTTTGAAGCAATGTATTTATACTCTGCTGAGACAGCTAAGCTAAATAAAAGTCATTGGATATATCATAATGATTTAATTTTAACAAAAATTAAACAAGAGAAATATGTGTTAATAATATTTGTATACGATGTAAAAGAAAACATTGCTGTGAGTTATATTTGCAGGGTGCCTGACAGTAACTTACATATAACCATGACATTAAAACCTAAATTGTAATAACTAGTCATTGCATGCTGAGGCAATTAATTCTTAATAGCAAATTTATTAGGAACTATGCACTCTCTCTTTTTGTGAGGCAAAATACTTCGCAAATGATTTATGAAGTGAATTAAATTGTGGTGTTTCTTATACCTAAAACCAGCAAACTTAGTGAAGTGAAGCTGATGAAATTATAGTAAGTGCAGTATTACCTTGATATTAATGTTTCTTTTTCTTATTATTTAATTTTGTTCAAGTTACTTTTAAATTCTTTGTTAAAACATGCCAAAAAATTTAAGTTTTAGGCAGGGACAAGGTGGCACTAGGAAGTTAAAGTATAGGGTAAATCTAGTTAACTCTAACATAGTTAACTTCAGGAAAATGTGTATATTTGGGTGTAAGCTGAGGTGAACGACCAACGTTTGTGACTGCTCAGTCTCCCTTCATAATTCAATTGGGATACCTTTTTACGAATTTTCTTTAGGGCTTTTGCAAAACCCTAACAGTAACATTTAACAAAAATTGAATTAGACTAAAAATTGTCATTTTTGTCTAATTTGACATTTAATCTAGTAGGCCTACGCCCGCCGCCCTGGTGGAAATTTCTCCAGAGTACGTCTAACGTAAGCCTTAGCCTACCTCGAAATTGAATAGGACCAGCGATGCGGCATGTTCGAGATTTGGCCAAAATCGATTCAAATTCTTCATACGTAGGCCAGAACCAAACAGACCTATTCTATGGTGAAATCATTTCGACGTCTGGAAGTTTTGCCAATCTAATTTTAAATTATCTCGCAGAACTGGAACAACGCAAGTGGCAGGCCTTACAAAATGATTTAACGTTAATTCTGTAATTTATGACTTTTCTTCTTAATTGTAATGGTTCCCGTCATCCAAAAAGATTTTTTTAAATCTTTTAAAGAAACTTGGCTAGTTTTCATGTCTGCACAACGCCATTTAATCTAAACGGAAATGTTGAAACTGTGATTTTCAGTGGGAATGAAAAATATTTTCCAAAACTCGTTCTCTATCGTATCTTTTCGTTTTCTCCGCCCGTCCCAGCCGGTACGTTATGTCACTCGGCCCGTTTTCACTCACTCGTCGCATACACGCTGCACTGTCCACCGGCCTCGCAGAGTTAACCATGCTGAAACAAGTATGGCGTCCATATGATACCCATCACGATTTTTTATACAGAAGTTTCGGCTCTCGGCATATACGTAGTATTGGACGAATGACGTCACGCTCTCTGATAAATGCATCACGATTTTTTGTGCAGAAGTTGCGGCTCTCGGCCTTCGGAATTTACGTAGTATAGGACGAATGACGTCACGCTCTCTGATAAGTGCATCACGATTTTTTGTACAGAAGTTTCGGCTCAGTCGGCCTTCGGCCTATACGTGATATCGGGCGAATGACCTCACGCTCTCTGCGTATACGCACTCATGTTAGCGAAGATCGACAGATCCCCGCCGGCTATTTTAAAGAATCTATTTTCATTCGTGTTGCGCAAACATTTCCTTAGTTTTTCGTTTCTTTTCTCAAAGCGAGCGTACCAGTAAAAAGCACGCAGGCGTAATCCACGCTCATCACAGAATATTTTCTCTGTAGGCTGCCAGACATTTAAAAATGCGCCCGCGCGATCGATCGTGCACGTTCGTAAAGGTGTATTTTTGTGTGTGTGACACTGCGTGTTATCGTTTCTAACGTACGCGGAAACAAAATGGGTCGTGAATTATTTTTTTTCTCTACCATTTTTTGACATATTCTGAAGCAAACTTAAGTTTTCATTTTCAGGTGAGATTGTATCAAACATATTGAAGTTAGAGTGTATAAAATTGTATGTACGTTGGTGTTTATAATGATACTGAAATTTAGGTTGCCCTAAGTTTTTAGGGTGACTTATTTTGAACACGTGTTAAATCCCATCGACTTTGCTTCAGCGTGAGTTTTTATTATTATTATTTTTCAATAGTCGCTTTCCTATACCAAAAATCAGCAAGCTTTGTTAAGTGAAGCTAATGAAGGTATATTTAATGTACTACTGAGGAACAAGACATAAATAAATGATTTCTTTATCTAAACATGTTGTGTATTAAGGTCTGCCAATTAATTTGAAATATTACAAAAAGTAAGCCACAAAAAGCAGTCTTTTGTAAACTCTATTATTCAAAAGACAATCAATTTGAGCAAATTGCAGAAATAAAAATGTCTCCCTCACCTTAACAAAAACTTATCTTAACATTTTTTATGTGGGGAGCAAACTTTGAACAAGTGCGGATTTTTCACTCAATTTTCTGACATGCAAAGTAATTTGACCTTCACTTTTAAACATTTTTAATGAGATTCATTGCCAGTGAACTTCCGAACGTAAAGTTTAGCCTACTTTACTTTAATCCAGGGATGTAGCCAAGGAGAACAGTAGGCGCGAACGCCCCCCTCCCCCTCCCACCTGCCTCTCCCCTCCTCCCCTTGAACGTTAGAAAAGAGAAGTCAGTTCCATAAGCAGTATATTAGAGAAAATTGTCAAGATTTTGTCAAAATTTCCCGAAAATGCTCTGAAAAGAATGGAATTTCATAAAAATTGTCCAAGAATGAATGAAATTTCCCGAAAATAAGGAAATAAAAATGTCGGAAATGAAGAGAATTTTCAGATTAGCATCAACTTTTAAATTTGATACAAATCATTATCAGTGCAAACTTATCAGGTGTAAGACATTTGCCCAACGAAAATTTGCATTTGCTCCATTTATCTTTTAACGACAGGGTCGTAGGCCCAGTGGCCCGCCTAAATGCCCTGTTGGAGTCCAGGGGCCCGCTTAAGGGCCCTAGTGGGGTCGGGCCCGCTTGAGGGCCCCTGGTGGGGTTCATGACCCCGCTTAAGGGCCCTGTTGGGGTCCGGACTCGCTTAAGGGCCCCTGGTAGGGTTCAGCGGTCCACTTAAGGGGCCCTGGTGGGGTCCAAGGGCCTGCTTAAAGGCCCCTAGTGGGGTCCAGGGGCCTGCTTAAGGGCCCCTGTTGCGGTTCATGGTGGTGGATCTAGGGGCGAAACCCCGGTAAGGGTCCAGGAGGCGAAGCCCTCGGAAGCTATCTCAAAATTGATATTTCAAGAGCAAAAAAGTATGTCACAACGCATACTAAGGTGTATTATACAAGTCAAAATTCATGTCAAAAAAAGGTATAATACACCATATACACAACACAAAATCATCGAAACGCATGTGGAAATATGTTTTATTGTTTAAGTTTGTACATGGTTAAAGGTTTATCGTCACTCTTTGAAAAATATATGTCTAAATGAAAGGTTTTTGATAATTTACTACAAACTTGTGTAAATGTGTGAGCTTTTAAAATGAGGTGGTTCTGTATCGCATGACCCCCAACCGACATCCACTTCCCCTTTTAACCCCCCCCCCCCCTCCCCCTCTTTCTCCCTTCCATTCCCCCTCTCTCTCTCTCTTTAGCAATTGGAAAAACTGCCTCCCTGTCACGGTAAAAAAAAATAACAATTAAAATCGGTATCTTAACTAACCTGATACTAGATTTACCGACTAATCTCAAATTTTACCAAGGGTCTCAAAATTTGGGACAGTAACAATTCTCCTGCCCCCACCCAAAAATACACATCCGGTGTTTACGTCAATGTCTATCACTCTCAGACAACCCCAAAATTTTTTGTAGTCGCCACCACTGACTAGGGGTGGTGCAACTTACACACGAAACCTTTCTATCACTCCCATATCTGATATTGTTTGAAAAAATCCCAGACGGTACTAGATGTCGCGACGGGATTTACCTCGCCCGCCATGCACTTCGGGCCACCAGCCCATCCCCCTTTTGGTGGAACACAGTCTCATAATTCAAGCCATAAATATGGATATACATACTTGAGTGTGAGCTTGATGATGATCCATGATCTTGCGCACTTGCAGTGTACAAACACAATAACGAAACGATTAATAATGTCCACAAACAACTGCCCATGGCGCAAATTCTTGCCCAAGCAAAGTTAGTTCTAACTTATTCCAGAGAAACTGTGTCTGTAATTAAACGAAACTTATGCAACAGTATGCTATCCGAAAATCTATATCCAAAATTATCCGAAAAAGTTAAAAAATTCCGTCTTGAGATTTCAGTTAATCGTTAATGTAATATTATTTGCATTTCAAGGATGACGCGACACCGGCAACCAGGAAAGTCTTCACCTGACAGACAGCCTGAGAATAAGGGCTTTAAATTTGATCCACACAGTCTGCTGGTCTGTACTGATACAGTCAGCTGGTATAACATGAAATAAAACGTTTTTGTAAGACACGCCCACAAGTGGGCGAGAAGACTGATCGTGGACATTAAAACACGAAATATATAGCAGTATATTTCATAAACAACTGTAAAATAAAAGCATACAGGAATACCCTATTTTCTATCTTGTATCCTTTTCTGCAGCTTCTAACGGGATATTTATTCATGCCTTTTCTTGTATTTTATTTATCTTAGACGACAGAATATTAGTCTTTCTGAAACGAAATACACCGGAAAGAGTGAACAGGTAAACCGCAAGACAACTCTTTGTAAATAATACAATACGTCTGTGGACGCGCAAGGGCAACATGATTTAAATTGCTTTACAAACAATTACGATTTACGAATCATGAAAGAGGCAAAAAAAATGAAGGGATGTTATGACAGTATGACCAGAAGTTGTAGCGGCATAGATAAACCTTTTCTTCATTTTCAGAGACTAAGATTTGGAGAAAAATTTAAAGATGATACAAACATGTCCGCCCAGTCATTCATCACAGATATAGCATGAAATGAATATTTATCAAACTTTAATCAGCAATAATTCGAAAACTGAACGCGTTTTTGTGTCTTTTCAGAATTGACCTATAAATATTTCAAAACTGTCCTTTAAAGCATAGTTGTTTAGACAAACTTATTTTAACCCAGAATAAAAAATTCAGACAAAAATCTCCCGGTATCGCATCATCATCATTTTTTTCAATTTAGTCTGAAAGGGGTCGGTAAGTTGATCAAATAGTGTAGTGGCCGTTCCAAACAGGGGCATAGCAAGAGTTACCTCTCAGGAGGGGGCGGGGGAGTTGGAGGGGGGGGGCGGACCCAAAAACTTCCCTGCTACAAACGGGAAAATTGCATTATTAATATTTCATCAAACAGTCAAATGTTACTGCTAGTCGGGAAATCTCGCTCAAGTTTGGGGAACTGTCTTCAAATTTTCTGGAAATTTCCTTCAATTTCGGAAAATTTTCTTCAATTGTAATATCGGGGGAAATTCCGATAGGACATCGATCTTTATAATAATTACTTATAATTAACATAGATTTTATTTTATTTACCCACATTTGTACTGAAAATTCACGCGCGCGGCATGAGTTTTTTTTTTTTTAATCATGAGGTAGGACATGATTATGCTTTATCCAGTTTTCTGTAGACAAGATGGCGCTCAGCCAATTTCTATTTAAATGGTCCCCAAAAGTTGCTATCCATATCAGGAAATCACATTAAATCAGTGGAATTTCCCATTTGAAGGGTAATTGTATCTCATTTCATTCCTCTGTTAGAAAAGTGTATTCAAATCAACCAAACATCCCTATAATAGGCCTCTAAGCCCCTTTAAATTACCCAAAAAGAGGGATAAATCTCAGTCTTTATTTGAAGTGTTGGAATATGTGAATTTTCGTCGCCTCTTCTAGATTTCAAGTGATTGATAGATGTATTGTCAGATTGTAGTAACCACCTCCTTCCAAATAGGAGGTTATTGCTTATTATTGTATGAGTCAGTGTCCCTTGCAAAATTAAATGTTTATATTGGTCCGTCCCCGCGATATTTCGCTTGCTAATCCAATGAGGCACTTTTTATTTACTTTTCCCACTCCCAAAACTGTTAAACAGATGGCATCACGAAATTAGTGAGGCATATATAGAAGGAGTTCAGGTTTTCTATTTATGCGTTCAAAATATATAAAATTGTGATCGTGTGATTGTTTTTCAGTTTTTACAGTGGATTATATTTTATATTATACGTTGAATTCACATTGACTGATAAATAAATGTCGGGAAGACTGCATAATTGCAAAGCGACCCGGTGTGTTTTATTTATTACTCAGAACGGTTTTTCTGACACCCCAATTGTATTACTCCAAGTTTCCAACCGAGCATGAAATCGGGCAGAGAGCATGAAAACGGGCAGGTAAAACTCTTTCAAAGTCTTCCTTCTGCCCCCCCCCCCCCGCCCCCACTCTCTACGCCTCTGATGCCAGATTCAATATATAAGAGACTTTGATAATTGATATCTATGATTTATTCATTTGTTTTCAAATTAAGCCAAAAAATTACTGGTCAGCTGGTGACCCTTCCTTCAGAAACATCGGAAAATGGGAGATCGTGAAAATCGGAAATTGCAAACTTATGAAACACAAATTGAAAACCAATACTTCATAAGAAATAAACATGTTGGTGAAGGCACGTAGCTATAGAACTGCCAATTTTGCGGTACACCGTATACGTAAGTGAATTGATTTACCATGTTCAAAACACTCCATGTAGGGTGACTATTACACTAACTGACTAACCCTACTTTACCTTAAAATGTCATAATTTATGCAAAAATAGGCGAAACATATCACCTCCGAAAATAATAATGTTGCCTGCAAAATGGAAAAGTTTCCCCCCAGCCAGCCAGCTGACAAGCTTCACCACTACAGGGAGGTGCCACTTTATCTGGTTACAGTGTAGAAGCAGGGAGCGGTTACTTTGACAGCCTCCCTGGTGGAAGATTGACCTTGATCCCACCAGGGAGCTATTAACCGCTCCATTGTTCCACCTATGCATAGATCACGTTTTACTCACATTGTGGCTTTAATTTTACCTTCGTCGTTGTCAATCACCTTCGTTTTGACCTGTTTTACTGATAACACAGGATCTCAGGAATCGTAAACAAGTAACAATAAAAGTAGTATACATCCCCGGCGCTTTGACTGATTGAGGTCTGCATGACACATTTAAAGGTAGATATTTTATATTCGTCATACTGTAAAAAGAAAATTTTGAACCTAATACATTCTTGTTAAAGGAAAGGTATCATCCCGTAGATGAATTCAGAAGAGAACGCCGCCGTGCTCGTAACGTCACCTCCGGTTTTCAATTTTTCTTATTGATAGCAAGAAATTTTCGATGTTATCGATCACATGTGCTATTAGCCGCTCCAAACATAGGGGCCTCTATGTGTGATCGAAAATATCGCAGATTTTCCGCGATCAATAAAGAAAATTGAAAACCAGAAGTGGGGACAATTCATACTTATATATTTTTTTCATGAAGTGTTCTCCAATTAGAAGATGAGCTGCAAATAGTTTTGATACTGTTTTTACCCTCGTCCACAGAAGGTATCGTTGTTGCTGTGGAAATAAAGACATAAGAAACTGAAAAACAATTGGTTGCGAAAACCATATCATTCGTTATCTCAACCAACTTTATTGGTATTCCAAGCCAACTAATTTGGTTATACCAACCAATTTCATTGGTTATCCCAACCAACTTTATTAATATTCCTAGCCAACTAATTTGATTATACCAACCAATTTTATTGGTTATCCCAACCAATTGTATTGCTATTCCTAGCCAAGTAATTTGGCTATACCAACCAATATTGATTGGGTAATGAGCTAACCAATCTAGATTGGTTGTTTTAACCAATGAATTGTTCTGACTCACACCAACCAATCAAATTGGTTCAATTCAATCAATTTATTGGTTGGATTAACCCATTTGTTTTTGCAGTGTATGAGTCGATCTTAACATGAGCATTTTAAATTGTCTTATATCATCACTTGTATTTTCCGACCTTTGTCAGTTTGTGTTGATTTTTTATATTTTCAACCATTTTGGGCATCAAAGACAAGAAATCTTCAGAGGTTTAAAGCTTATCTGAGTCGATTTTAACTGCTTAACGTGAGAAATTATAATCGTCTTCTTTCCATCTCTTAAATTTTGCGACCTTTGTCAGTGTGTTGATTTTCAGCCATTTTGGGGCATTAAAAACAAGAAATCTTCAGACTTTCCGGGAGCTTTTTTCCTGGACCCCTTTCAAGGGCCTCTCATGGATTCCTACCCTTAATTCAACCAAGAACCCTACGATTTTTCTTTTTAAAACTTTGTGTTGATTTTAAGCCATTTTGGGGGATCAAAAACTATAAATCTTCAGAGCATGCTTTTCGATGGAAATTTTTCTTCTGTCTCTTTAGAAACAGAAAAATGGTAACCTAGATTTTAACATGAGAATTTAAAATTTCATCACTTCAATTTTCGAACTTTGCGTTGATTTTCAGCCATTTTGGGGCAACAAAAACAAGAAATTTTCAGAGCCCCCTGGACCAACACCACGTTTTTCTCCCTCGACGCGGCCATGGGCCCTTAAGAGCGTAGGCTACATGCTGTTTTGCAGTTCCGCGTTTGGTACTTGAATACTGTGTCACAAGCAAAAATGACTGGCGATGTTACTGGTTTGGGGGGAGGGGGGGGGGGTAAGAATTTAAAATTGTCTTCTTATCGTCACTTTAATTTTCCCGAAATTTATTTTCTGACATTTGGTGGCATCAGAGACAATGAATCTTCAGAGCTTCCGGGGCTTCGCACCTGGACCCCTTCCAAGGTGCCCTTAAGCGGGACTACCTCTAGTTAATCCCTTCCCTTGCTTCGCCCCGGAACACCACGATTTGCATTTGGGAACTTTGCGTTGATTTTCAGTCATTTTGGGACATCAAAAACAAGAAAACTTCAGACCAGGAGCCAGAGCTTCGTCCATGAAACCCACAATTATGCCCGAATTTTCTCATATTTTAGGGGAAATTTCTTCTACTGGCTTTGCCTGTTTAATATTGGTATTACACATGCTTATTCTGTTATCTGAGTAGCTTTTAACATTCGAATTTGAAATTGTCCTCTTTTCATCACTTACATTTTAGAACTTCGTGTTGATTTTTAAATCATTTTTCAAGCATCAAAAACAATGACCTTTCCATGCCTTCACCCATGCAGTCCCACAAATTTTCCCGAATGTTCTCTATTTTTAGAGGAAGTTTTTCCACTGTCTCCATGTTTTGAAATGGTGATTTTATCCGCCTAGACATTAACGTTAGAATGTGAAAGTGTCTTCTTTTCATCACTCATGGTAACCAAAATATTTATCTGACAATCTAAGCAATTTGAAATTGTTTTAATCTTTTCATCCCTTACATTTTGGAACTTTGTGTTGATTTTAGACCATTGTGGGGCATCTTCTCTTAAATTTACACAATGTTTACAGAAAAACTTAAATTTCTTAAACGTGAACAGCATATATAAGCGGAATTTCCGCGAGCGTATATTCTGTAAACATGCAACAGAAATTTAAGCTGGGTTTCCATTGTAACTTATATTTCATAAACATGTTACGAACATTTCTGTGAAGTATCCGATAACGGAAAGTTCATAAACTTTATTTGTAGACTTACTATACGTTTACGAACTAACTTATATTTCATAAACACGGTATGAACATTTCCGTGACAAATCCGATAACGGAAACTTCATAAACTTCATTTGTAGATTTACTATACGTTTACGAACTAACTTACATTTCATAAGCATGGGATAAACATTTCCGTGAAGTATATAACGGAAAGTTCATAAACTCATTTGTAGATTTACTATACATTTAAGAACTAACTTACACAACCTAAACATGTATTGAGCGGTTCCGTTAATATCCGGCAACGGATAATTTGTAGACTCGGTTTGTATATTTCTTACGTCAGTCTGTCAGTACGTGTATAAGAAATAACTTAAATTTCTTAAACATTGTTTCAGTGTTTCCGTGGAAGATACTTAAATAGATAACTTGTAAACCCTGATTATATATTTCTTACGCGTTTAAGAAATGATATATACTTCATAAACATAGTTTCAGCGTTTAAATGCATCAAAAGATAATGTGCACACCGGGTGTGAAGTCTACTTGCAAATCGGATCTGAATGATTGAAAAGAAATTGGATGAACAGATAAAAGTAGGCTACATCTTTTGATTCTGTTCAGTTGTGTAAAATATGCATATTGTGCCACCAGAACCACAATTTTTGAAAAAGTGAGGGCTATGAATAAAGTGACTCGTGGGCCAAATGGCTTACCTGTATATAAAAACAGGCATGTGAAAAGGAATACTTGTATCTACCTACTGTGGTGTAGCGGTTATCATACCTGTCTACAGACCACGAGGCCCCGGGTTCAATCCTGGGGTGGGTAGACACGCCAGTGCACCACAACTGGTTATCAAAGGCCGTGGACATTGACTTGGTTGTCGATGTTATGTCTGTCCGTACGTCGTGCCTGTGTTCTCGTCCGGGTCGTATTAAGCGTTTCGTGATAGCATTTGTTCTATCATAACCGAATACGCAGGCGACGACCCCGTCATTGTAATTGTGTGTTCAACTCTCTCTCTCTCTCTCAGGAATACTTGTCTGCTGCTGGGATTGGCCAATATCATGCACAAATCCAATTGTGTTTTGAATCACCAACTGCAGGGAGGTATATCGCCGGCATTGGGGAGTACATTATAACCCACACATGCATAATCCCTCTTCGATTATGATTACCAAAATTGTCGTCTCATTTATACATTAGTAATTATTTGTTAACATAATGTCAAAAAACCGTACAATTAAAATGTCATCAATGGACCAAAGAGATCACCAACTTGAATTATAATATGTAGGCCTATAAAATAGAATTATGCCGTAATTGCTGGATGAAAATATTTGTTTGCGCAAGAGCACTAGACCGAAAGTGAGGGCGCTCGTTTTTGTGAATTTTATAGATGTATTTTCCACAACAGATCGATTCATGCCTCCATAGCGCACAGACGACTTGAAGGCAAAACTCACTTGAGTATTCTTATCAACCAAGAAATTGCGATATACTCTTACGTGCTAAATATGCATTTGACTTTCTGGGACACTAAAAAATTCGCCTTCACGTTTCGGTCTAGTCAGTGGCGTAGCTAGGGCCCTACGGGCTGGGGGAGGGGGAGATTGGGGCACTGCGGGCTCCTATGGTAAAACGATCCCACACTGAGGAATGGGGGGGGGGTCATTGATCGGATGAAACTATTAGCTGATTACTAGGTCTAACCAACCAACCGAGTTGATATTGACAGGTAGGAATAAGATATAATACAAAAATGCGTTGTCAGGGCGCATATAGCCCCTGACGACGGGCGGCCCTCAAGTAGGGGCCTGTTGTCATTCCAGATTACGAGGCCCATATATTTTGTTCAAACTGCAGGGCCTATGCTGTATGGGCCTTATTTACGGACCCATTTAGGGCATGGGCCGTGGGCAGCTCCCTTAGTTACGTCAATGGGTCTAGTGGCCATTTAAGTTGTAGCTAGCTAGCTGTTGTCAAACCTTCACTGTTCCCGCAACATCAGAATCAAAAGTAGGCCTATATGGTTCTTCAAATGTTGTTTGATAACGATCAAAGCATAATAGAATTACTTAAGAAGGTATATATATATATATATATATATATATATATATATATATATATATATATATATATATATATATATATATATATATATATATATATATATATATATATATATATATATATATATATACATATATATATATATATATATATATATATATATATATATATATATATATATATATATATATATATATATATATATATATATATATATATATATATATATATATATATATATATATATATATATATATATATATATATATATATATATATATATATATATATATATATATATATATATATATATATATATATATATATATATATAGTCCGTTCATTTGTTCATGCAGCACAAATATATTTCAATTTGCAAATCGCATATTACATCTACAAATTCGTATACTGTTAATTAGTTTTGATACTTAGTTTTCACTCTATTTTAACAATTTAACCAATATAGCGGCGCTACGGGAGCGCAGGGCACCTCCGCGAGATTTCCCCCTCCCCTCTGCCCAGAAAATTTTGTAAAGTGACATATTTGAGTCCGATTTATCTGTTTATAGGCCTTCTCCCTCCCCTCTCCCACGAGACAAAACTGCCCATCTCTTGCCTGCAACATCAAAATCTAATGGCGCACCCACTGAGTTTAAAACTTAAAATTATGTTGCTTTTTATGCATCTTAAAAATTTCAGAAATTCTATGATATTTTATTTATCGACCAGCTATATGATGTTTTTTCTAACTTCCGTTAGCTTTAAAACTGTGAACGCTAAAATTTCTGGGGAAATCAGAAGAGCTTTGGTGTTACACCACCTTGATCTGTTGATAACAACAAGGAACTCTAAACGAGCCTCTGGGCAGCTGCCCATTCTATGCGATTCGCGCTTTGCGCTCAATTATGTCGCTTACGTTGGGACACGGTGTCAGCAAAATTAACATCAATTCCCCATTCATAACTTTAAGATACTCCCTGCCTTGATTTTAGTAACAAAACACTCTTAGTCCTAAAGGGTGTAATTCAATTTGATATGATCAATATCTGAAGATGATGCCCTTCACTGGTCGCACCCCCAACTCTTTAATACCTTCCTGTACCCGGCGTATGAAAAAGGGAGAGGGAGAGGATTGTCCATTGAAAGGGTTTTGCCTGCCCATGTCACTTTTTATTTTGTTCATTGTTTACAGAAAGCTTGGGTATGTCGAAGAGAAATTGATTCATATGATTAGTTGCATAATCTAATTTACCTTAAGTTTATTGAAAATTTAAGTATTATATGTTATATTTTGTTGCTGTAAGCATTGCCATGTTGTAAATATGAAAAGGCCGGTGGCCTATCACGTTGATAAACTGAATTCAATATAATTGTTATGCTTTCTTACCGATTGAGGAATAAATTTGAAAAGTAATCAAATTAATCTGTAAAAAAATATTAAATCAGAAAATCGTCAAAAGATGTTTGGACACGGTTATCAACAGTGGCGTGGTGGGTCATGTTTCCCTGGAAGGGCAAGAACATTTTTGCCATCCCTCCAAAAAATATATATATATATATTTATATAATAATAACAATAATAATAATAATAATGATAATAATAATAATAATAATAATAATAATAATAATAATAATAATAATAATAATAATAATAATAATAATAATAATAATAATAATAATAATAATAATAATAATAATAATAATAATAATAATAATAACAATAATAATAAAATAATAATGATAATGATAATAATAATAATATTAATAATAATAATAATAATAATAATAATAATAATAATAATAATAATAATAATAATAATAATAATAATAATAATAATAATAATAATAATAATAATAATAATAATAATAATAATAATAATAATAATAATAATAATAATAATAATAATAATAATAATAATAATAATAATTATAATAATAATAATAATAATAATAATAATAATAATAATAATAATAATAATAATAATAATAATAATAATAATAATAATAATAATTATAATAATAATAATACTAATACTAATAATATTATTACATTCGAGCCTGTCATGTCGGCGTAGTAAGAAGCTCTTTTTCTTGGCTCTTCAATTTCTCCTGATTTTGACTTATTTCAGAACCGTAAACTCTCTGGATTTTATGTTTTAAGATTATTTTGCATCCTTTATTGTATTATTGGTGACTTTCTTGCGATTTTACGATGGATTTACAGCATAAAAAGAATAAAAGAGGTAGACCTAAGGGCTCTACCAGTAAAGTGCGGAAAATATACGCCATGATGCCGACATTACGCAATATGCAATCCTGGAGGAATCAATTCAGAATCCGAGGAGAGTATGCTATCTAAAGAATTCAAGCTTTCTATAGACAAAATCAGGAGAAACATAAGCACTGAGCTCTCGAATCTTGAGGAAGAATTTAATAAAGCCATCCTGGAACTGAGAAAATCTGTAACCGAACTCACAACAGCAAATGAATCTTTGAAAAACAAATGTAAGTCTCTTGAAGATCGGGTAATTAAGTTAGAGGAGAAGGATTCATATCATGCCTCCCTCATAAACAAAAATGAACGGTTTTCCCGCAGAAATAACCTTAGATTAGTTGGAGTCAAGTCCAACCTAAATGAGAACTGCATTGAGATTGCAAGTACAATTTTAATGGAGGCAGGGAGGACAGCCTGCAAAATTGAACGTGCCCATAGGGATGGCAGATCGATCCCCGGAAAGGATAGACACATCCTCGTGAAACTGACTTATTTTCAGGACAAAATCAATGTGATGAAAAATGCACGCCAAACCCTAGCTGGGAAATCATTCTACATAATTGATGATCTTACAACCGATGATCTTAAGGAAAAAAGGAAATGGGCCCAACGTGTGAAGGAAATGTACATGAACGGTACTAAGCTTCGTTTCTCTGGCGGACTGTGGAGACAAAGTGATGGTAAACCATACACCTTTGAATAATACTCCTTATTCCTTTTTCGATCATATTTAGTTTACCAGATTTCCTGCAGCTAACATACCTCCGCAATTGGACCCATCCGTCAATACTTGTCTTACTCCGGCTTATCTTGCTTACTTCAAGATATTTCCATGAATCTGATACCAGAAGGACCAGGCTGCCACTAGAGTCACTATTCATGATGTGCACAACTTAGTCATTTTCCTCGTCATTTCCTTTTCGTCATTTCGTCATTATACCATCTTACATGTAACAAATCTTAAGTTTATATAGTTATAGAATCAACTTACCTGTAAACATCAAGTTCAAGTTTACATAAGTTATTTTGCATGTTCTGCAAAGTTACAGTTCTTTTGAAGAATGTTATCAGCTGACCAGTAATTATGCTCAAGTTTATATAGTGTGTTTTTAAACATATTTAAGAAAACAGCTTACCTGTAAAAATCATGTTTAAGTTTACATGGATATTTACATGGTTCACAAATATTCATTTAAATATTTACATGTTCATTTTCTTTCGCCATTACACCATCTTACATGTAACCAAGTTTAAGTTTACATAGTTATAGAATCAGCTTACCTGTAAAATTCTAGTTCAAGTTTACATGGTTATTTACATGTTCCACAAAGTTACAATTCTTTTAAAAATGATATCAGTTTACTAGTAATCAAGCTCAAATGTACATGGATTTTTACATACTTACACGTTCCAATAAGTTATGACTATTTTGTGGATTATATCATTTACATAGTTACATGCTTCAAGATGTTAAAATAATCTTGTTGATTATATTCAAGTTAAAATTGACTTAGATTTTTCGTGAGCATTCACTATTGTTTATCTAAATGAGCCACCTTTTATGCTGACCAAAAGGTTTGTTCATTTGGTCCACTTTGATGACTCGTGGACCTTTTCAGGAAGTTTCAAGTAACTCTTCCTGTGAGAGTGTTTTCTTTATTATTTTGTTATTATTTTTACTTTTTTCTAACTTTCAAAACTCCGTATATTCTACTTGGTTTTTTAGATATATGTCTTTATCAATTTCAATGTTTATCTCCTCCATAATTATTGCCTCATCCAATTATTTACTAGCAATAGCTTGTTTATTTATCATGCGGATAATGTATATGCTCCACACTATTTTATTGATTAATTTGAAATGACTACTATAAAAATTGCCTCTTTCAATACACGGGGCATCAGAGACTGTAAGAAAAGGAGAAAATATTTTGCCTTTTTTCACAATCATTTTTTTGATATTATTTTTTTACAAGAGACTCATTCTACCCACAGTGATATTAAATACTGGAGCAATGAATGGGGTGGCAAGGTTCTGTTTGCACACGGCTCCAGTGATAGCCGTGGTGTTATGATTTTATTAAAACCCTCACTAAATATTTACATTGATGATATTACGTGTGATGTTAATGGTAGATACGTTGTAACTGATTGTCATATAGAGAACACTCCTTATCTTTTAATTAATATTTACGCTCCTAATATTGATCAACCTAATTTTTTCAATGATATTGGCAATATTATTGGTAAATATAGCAATATCAATATAATTTGGGGCGGTGATTTCAACTTTGTTTTCGATTTTGATTTAGATAAAAAAGGGGGAAATAGGGTAACTAATTTCAATGCGAGAAATTCTGTGTTGGAACTCATTAGCAGGTTTGACCTTTTGGACATTTGGAGAGAACAGCATCCTTGTTATTCTAACTATACTTGGCATTCTACTATTGACAAAACTATACATTGCAGGCTTGACACTTTTTCCTTATCTCCAGATGTCTAATTCATCTTGTTGACGATACTTCTTCTTATCCTTTGTTTAATTCTGATCATGATATTGTTACCATCAAATTGCTTTCTTCTTTGGAACGCGGTCCAGGTACTTGGAAATTTAATGCCTCCTTGCTCAAAGATAATGATTACGTAAGTCTTATTAATGATATAATCTCTTCCTTTACTGTTGATTATTCTCATTTGAATGCTTCTTTGTTATGGGAATTCCTTAAAATGAAATTCAGATCTGTTACTATTTCTTACTCTAAACGTAAGGCACGTGAAAGATTAGCTCATGAGCGCAAGGTACTTCAATTTATTTCGTATTATGATCAACTATGTATAACATCTCCCACTGATTTAAACTTATCTGCTTTAAAAGGTTTCAAGAATGAGCTCGATTTGATATACGACTATAAACTTAAAGGTATTTTTATTCGTTCCAGGGCAAGGTGGGTTGAGGGTGGGGAGAAAAACACCAGGTATTTCCTTAATTTAGAACGTAGAAATAAGGCCTCCAACTGTATTACTAAATTAATAAATGGTACTGGTTCGCATGTTACTGATAAGCATGTAATTCTTGATGAAATTGAATTTTTACCGTTCTCTTTATTCCAAACGTCCTGTTTGTGACCCCTCTACTCTTTTCAATTCCCTTAATAGTAACACACGTATTTCGAATAAGGATTCGGTTTCTTTAGAAGGCCCATTAACTTTTAGCGAATGCAAAGATTCCCTATTTTCTATGCCGTCTAATAAATCCCCAGGTACCGATGGTTTAACTTCTGACTTTTATAAATTTTTGGGATAAAATTGGGAAATTCGTTGTTAACGCGCTAAATTTTTCTTATATTAATATGTGTTTATCAAACAACAATCACAGGCAGTGATTTCTTTAATTCTTAAGCCTGGCAAAACCCATCATTCTTAAAAACTGGAGACCTATCGCTCTACTTAATACCGATTACAAAATAGCAGCTAAATCCCTGGCCATCCGTTTAAAATGTATTTTAATTGATCTTATCAGTCCAGAGCAGACTGGTTTCTTAAGGGTAGGTATATCGGGAAAATATTCGTTTAGTGTTAGATACTATTAGCTATTGTAAACATAATAATTTACCAGCTTCATTAATCTTTCTCGATTTTGAGAAAGCGTTCGACTCCTTGGACCACTCATTTATTAACAAGGTACTTTCTTATTTTAATTTTGGACGGGGTTTCATACAATGGGTTTCTACCCTTTATGCAAAGGCTACTTCATGTGTAATCAACAATGGTCATTGTACTAATTATTTTCAGGTATCACGTGGCGTACGACAAGGCTGTCCTCTTAGTCCTTATTTATTTATAATTTGTTCTGAAATTCTTTGTATCTATATCAAGCATAACCATTCTATTAGAGGTATACATGTAAGTGATATCAACTTAAAAATGTGTCAATATGCTGATGACACTGTTCTATTTACGGACGGTTCTAAGTCGTCCACTGATGCCGCCATTTTAAGTCTAAAAATCTTTGGCAAAGTTTCCGGTCTCGTAATTAATTTTGATAAATCATACATTTTCCCCCTTGGTTATTACACCGAAATACCCCCAAATCATCTCAAAAATTCTATTCTTAAGTTTTCAAATGGCCCTATCTATTATTTAGGTATTTCGTTTACAACTCACCATGACGATTTTTTCCATCTGAATTATCAGCCCAAATTATCTCGCCTTAAGAACATTCTTAATCTATGGTCAACTCGTGACCTCACACCCATAGGCAAAATTACTATCATTAAATCTTTTGCTCTTTCCCAACTAGTCTACTTATTTACTGTGCTTCCAAACCCCCCTCATTCCTATATCAAAGAACTTAACAAAATTTTGTATAAGTTTATTTGGAGTGGTAAACCACATAAAGTTAAAAGCTCTTCACTTATTAATGATTATGATGAGGGTGGGCTTCGTATGTTGCATGTTGAATCTTTTATTTCTACTCTAAAGTGTTCTTGGATTCGTCGTTATTGTTCACCTATTTCAAATAATTGGAAGATCTTTTTTGATTTAGCTTTACGTAATTTTGGAAATATGTTTCTATTTAAATGTAATATAAGTCCACATGATTTTTGAAAATTAAGAACTGTTTTGTAAAACAGGTATGTGAAACTTAGTTCTCTTTTAACTTTAATATGTCGCTTGAACACTTTGATAATCAAATTATTTTAAACAACTCACTTTTAAAAATTGGGAACAAGATATTTTTTGATAAGAATCTTTTTTTTTTTTTAAACGCCGGGGCATTTCGGGTCCGTGACTTTTTCTGCATGGATGGTTCCCCGAAAAGTTATATTGACTTTATAAAAGAGTTCAAGGTTACATCCTTACCTTTCACCCGTTATTTTGGTATTATCTCTTGCATACCGGCCTCTTGGAAAAATAATTTACCTCCCCATGTTGCCAACTCTGTTAATGTTACCCGTAATGAATCAAATTTATCACTTTATTGTTCCAATTGTATTTCCAACAGATCAATCTATTATTCTATCGTAAAACAGTATAAGAAGTTACCATCCTGTTTAGATAAGTGGAACGACGATTTTCCTTATGTTACCGATTGGAACAAAATCTTTCTGTTATCCTTTAAAGCTGTTAAGAATTCTAAACTTCA
>JAIGNY010002369.1:530000-540000 GCA_020152595.1 Chiridota heheva | reverse complement strand
GAGGGGAGGAGGACAGGGAGGGAGGACGGGGAGGAGGACGGGGAGGAGGAGGGGGAGGGAGGACGGGAGGAGGATGGGAGGAGGACGGGAGGAGGACGGGGAGGAGGACGGGGAGGAGGACGGGAGGAGGACGGGGAGGAGGACGGGGGAGGACGGGGAGGAGGACGGGGAGGAGGACAAGGAGGAGGGAGGAGGATGGGAGAGGATGGAAAGGAGGATGGGGAGGAGGAGGATGGGAGGGGAAGGAGGGAGGACAGGGAGGGAGGGACAGGGAGGACAGACAGGGAGAGGGGGAGGGACAGGGGAGGAGGACAAGGGAGGAGGACGGGGAGGAGGACAGACAGGGAGGACAGACAGGGAGGAGGACAAGGGAGGAGGACAGGGGGAGGAGGACGGGGAGGACAGACGGGGAGGAGGACAGGGAGGAGGAGGGGAGGGAGGAGGACAGGGAGGAGGGACAGGGGGAGGGGAGGACGGGGAGGAGGACGGGGAGGAGGACAGGGGGAGGAGGACGGGGGGAGGAGGACGGGGAGAGGACGGGGGAGGAGGACAGGGGAGGAGGACGGGGAGAGGAGGACGGGGAGGAGGGACGGGGAGGGAGGACGGGAGGAGGACAGGGAGGAGGACGGGAGGAGGACGGGGAGAGGATGGGAGGAGGACGGGGAGGAGGACGAGGGAGGAGGACAGGGGAGGAGGATGGGAGGAGGATGGGGAGGAGGATGGGAGGAGGATGGGGAAGGAGGACAGGGAGGAGGACAGGGAGGAGGACGGGGAGGAGGATGGGGAGGAGGACAGGGAGGAGGATGGGGAGGAGGACAGGGAGGAGGACAGAGGGAGGAGGACAGGGAGGGAGGACGGGGAGGAGGACGGGGGAGGAGGACGGGGAGGAGGACGGGAGGAGGACGGGAGGAGGACGGGAGGAGGACGGGGGAGAGGGAGGAGGAGGGGAGGAGGACGGGGAGGAGGACGGGAGGAGGACGGGGAGGAGGATGGGAGGAGGACAGGGGAGGGGAGGACAGGGGAGGAGGAGGACAGGGGAGGAGGACAGGGGAGAGGAGGACAGGGAGGGGAGGACAGGGAGGAGGGACAGGGAGGAGGAGGAGGGAGGAGGACAAGGGGAGGAGGATGGGGAGGAGGATGGGGAGGAGGACAGGGAGGAGGACGGGGAGGAGGAGGGGAGGAGGACAGGGAGGAGGACGGGAGGAGGACAGGGAGGAGGGGAGGAGGACAGGGAGGAGGACAGGGAGGAGGACAGGGAGGAGGACAGGGGAGGAGGACGGGGAGGAGGACAGGGAGGAGGACAGGGAGGAGGACGGGGAGGAGGACGGGGAGGAGGACGGGGAGGAGGACGGGGAGGAGGACGGGGAGGAGGACGGCGACGGCGACGGAATAATAGTAATAGTAATAATAATAGTAATAGTAATAGTAATAGTAATAGTAATAATAATAGTAATAGTAATAGTAATAGTAATAGTAATAGTAATAGTAATAGTAATAGTAATAGTAATAATAATAGTAATAATAATAGTAATAGTAATAATAATAGTAATAGTAATAATAATAGTAATAATAACGAAAACGATATATATATATATATATATATATATATATATATATATATATATATATATATATATATATATATATATATATATATATATTTACATATATATATATATATATATATATATATATATATATGTATATATATATTTATATATATATATATATACATATATATATATATATATATATATATATATATATATATATTTATCTATATATACATATATATATACATATATATTTATATATATATATATATATACATATATATATATATATATATATATATATATATATATATATATATATATATATATATATATATATATATATATATAGATAGATATATATATATATATATGTATATATATATATATATATATATATATATATATATATATATATATATATATATATATATATATATATATATATTCATATATATATATATATATATTTATTCATATATATATATATATATATATATATATTTATTCATATATATATATATATATATATATATATATATATATATATATATATATATATATATATATATATATATATATATATATATATATATATATATTATATATATATATATATATATATATATATATATATATATATATATATATATATATATATATATATATATATATATATATATATATATATATATATATATATATATATATATATATATATATATATATATATATATATATATATATATATATATATATATATATATATATATATATATATATATATATATATATATATATATATATATATATATATATATATATAGCTCAACTCCAAATCTAAAAGATAAGTTCCGCGCATTGGCCATTACAAACAAAACAAAATAGGAAAAAATGACAATGTCTCTAGCCAACAGATTATTTTAAAAAACAAATATTTCAAAAAGTCCTGTTTCCTTCTTCAGTGGTATAAAGTTAAATGACGCTAGAAGATAACAGCGATGATAGCTTGCACGTTAGCACATTTCAAAGAGCGCCAAAAATCGTACGCGTAAAATAGTAGGCACAAAAGGGGAAAAGCGCGCAGAGAAAACAAAAACCGGCGCCAAAATGCGCTACGGCACAAAAACAAGAGAAGGACTAATGAGACGAAGTGGAAGTGGAAACATTTTCCCTCAAAACAGAAAAAGTTTCAAAGAGCGCCAAAAATCGTACGCGTAAAATAGTAGGCACAAAAGGGGAAAAGCGCGCAGAGAAAAAAAACCGGCGCCAAAATGCGCTACGGCACAAAAACAAGAGAAGGACTAATGAGACGAAGTGGAAGTGGAAACATTTTCCCTCAAAACAGAAAAAGGAGAAAGATAAGACAGGTCTCTATTAAGTCCATGGATGTGGCTCTTAGTTCTAATCATGAATTGCAACTCAAACAACTTTCTATCTTCCGTGCTTCTAAAGTTCCCCCTGATGAGAACCACCTTCAAATGTTCCAACTTATGTCTAGGCAAAATAAAATGCCCTGCCACGGGATAACCCTCACTGTCGCCGTCAAAATCGTGAATAGACTGCTTGTGGTTATTGAACAACAGACAAAATGCAACTTTCAACATTCGCTGGAAAATTCTAAAACATTCCAATGTCAACAAAAGCAGCACTGGACTGTAATTCTCCGCCATAAAACATAATTGATCAATAAAAAGACTGGGCTCATCTCCACATGTCGCCACGGGAACAAAGCCAAACCACCCAACCGTTCCAAAAAAGCCATAATGCATCAGTTGCCTGAAGATCGCTGTCGGAAATAGACGTGCGTGAAACTCATGAGTTAGAAAATTGCTCTAAACTGTTAAAGATCATCGAACATATATATATATATATATATATATATATATATATATGTATGCTTGAAAATACACAAAAGGGTGAAAATAATTGTTCAAAACCGTAATCCATATAGGAAAAAAAAAGTTGGTTTTATACGTGTACAAATGTCTGTTGTGTAAAATCTATTGTAAAAGGTTGGTGCCCTCGTCCTCACTTTCTTAACATTTTTTTAGTAAATTAATTCAACACCAAATAGAGGGATTTAATCACGTGACTCTACTGGATTCCATTTTGCAGGGCAGCGGCGTCGTTCATACTACATGCTAACCTACCAGTACCAATTCAGCGAATTTTACTAATTGCAACTTTTTGTTCGCTTCTGATTTTTGCTGATTGTTCCTTATACTCAGACAAAGCCTACATATGTAAAGTGCTTGCTGCAAATCCAAGTGTGAACAGTAGGTTGAAGCCGTTGCGTCGTACAGCAGAAATCCACTTCAAATATCGATGAAAATCAGATGACAATCGAGAAAATATCTTTAAATTCCACTGCACGCATCTATAGTGCATCCGACGGCACAGCAAGATTCCGGAATAATTATCTTACAAAAATAATCATATATAGGAACATGCAAACGACAGTGGTTTCGTCCCACAAAATTTGCGATGTAAACAAAGTCATGTAACCTCGTAACGTCAGCTGGAACACCCTTATACGTCATAAGAAGGAACTTAGGAAGGAACTTAAGAAACAGCAAGTGTGGTCGTCTTCAGATGTAAGAACAGCATAAATCTTAAGAAAATGGAATACATTAAGACTTTGAAATATGAGAGAATGGGACGTCGCTGCAAGTCTGAATTCAGTCCATTATAAAGAAATGAGATAAAACTATGTTTTAATTTCATCAGAAGAAGATTTTTGTATACTTTCTTTGCTATGTTGTTTCTTTTGAAGTACTCTTTGGCCGCATATGATGAACTTGCGTGACCACTGAACTACTTCTTTTAGTCCTTGTGTAAACAAAAGTATCAAAATGTCAGGCTGTCAGGAAGGTAACTTTGCCTCTGAAGGTTGAAAACGAAGAGATATAAAGGCCAGAGGAAACCATTAAGCCATCCATGGTCGCTGTATGATGCATTGTCCTTGCTTTGATAAGCAGATAAGTCTATTGATAAAGTTGAGCACATGATAATAAGAATAAAGAGGATATCAAAATCGGCTGAAATGTAGGCATACTTTGACTTTATCGTATATAGTTTTGAAAATGTCCAGCAAATAGGTCTATTATACTCTTTCACCTTTAACCTATTGACATTTTCTAATTTTTCTTCATTTCTCCTCGAAAGATCGGAGAACTCAAATCTTTGTTACCGGTACGCAACTTGTTTGGTCTAGCTCGTAAAAGGTATATGAACATGTGATGATTTCAACAGATCTAATCAGCTTAAAACATTGAACTGTTAGGCAGATAATCAGCGGCGTATGAAGATATTTGAAATGAGTACATGGGTGGGAGGAGGGCAGATTTAATTTGTGTCCCAACAAACCAGTATAAAACTTGTAGTCTCTTATATCCCAAAACTACGATATTTTACGTAATAAGCGCCTAGGGCGCTTACGAAAAAAAAATTTGACGACTTTTCAGGCCCTAAATTACAAAAGTGTGTGTGTGGGGGGGGTAGCGATGGGGGAGGAGGGAAGTCAAACGTGTTGGGGGATCACAAAGCCATACTAAGATGCAAACAACTTAATTACCACACCAAAGGTATACAAATTCGGAAAAAGTAGGGAACAAGTGCCCTTTTTCCCCATCAAATCCCACCTATGGAGAAATACATACCTAATTATAAGTAATTACTACGAAATTCTTCTCCCCGTATTAACAGGGATTCAGACTAGCGTACAAAAAGATATGAAACTTAAATACATATGAACAGCATTCATTATTTATTGATCTTGGGAGTATGTTTTCCAAAAATTGTTGGTTGGACGCCTATTATCTTATCACCCACATACACATATATGTGGGGATGAGATATTGTAGTCACTTTGCTGTATAGGCAAATAACTGCAAATATCTCCTACACTACATGGCCACCCTCTTGATATTAGGGGGCTGGTGGAGCCCACAAGGGGTTAGGGGTCATAGGTTTTTGGAACGGGACAAAATTTGGTGATTTTTGCGTCTGTAAGTGTATGTGTGTGTGTGTATGCCATAATTAATTTTGTGTCGCTTATCAGCTTATAACTCAAAAACTATAATACACATATAAACTAAAAAAATTGGTGGACTTTTGTCTCCAAGGTTTTGGGGTACAAAGGTAAAAGATCACAGGTCAAATAAAAACAAATTTTTGGTGATGGCTGTATCTTTTGAAGGAATTACTTAGTATTTTAGCAAATTGCATAGGTGGGTAGGGTTAACATTCTAACAAAAATTAAAAATAATTGAAGGTCAAAAGGTCAAGTCATGGGTCAAAGAGTCAAATAAGTGCTTTTATTATGCACAATTTTGCGCCATTTTAAACTCAAAAGTACAAGACCTATCTATACCAACCCTATGTTGTACCATGATACCTCAATACATGAATTTGTGTTCCGTAGAATTTGTGTTCCGTTTGGTCAAAAGGCCAAAAGCTATCATTGACCACTTTTCTCCATTTCTCCCAATAGTTATGGAATGGCAAGTGTGACGTGAGCATGGATGGTGTCATACAGTAAAGGTACGAATTCTTGGTTTGACCACGCTTGAGTTGGGAAGAGTACCGGTACGTGACGATATGATTCAGGTTTTTAGTTCTTATCTTGTAGTGATGCTTTGACTTCCTGTTATTTTTTGCATGTTTCATCTAATCCTCGTACGACACGTGGTAACAGTTTAAAGTTGACCAAAGAGTTCCCACGGATAGATTTTCGGCGTTTTAGCTTTTTTTGCAAAGAGTTCTTAATGAGTGAAATGGTTTGCCTGAATGGGTAGTAAGCTCCAATTAGTTTAAAATTTCAAGGTCAACATTGTTGAGTTTTTTACTAAGTCTTGTCGTCTTTAATTTTTTTTTTTTTTTTGTGTGGTGGTGGTATTAGTTTAGGCTTTTTATGGGGTGACTAGCCCTTCTTACCCCGTAATCTTGTTATGTTATATTAAGAGGTTCTAAAAACAGGAAAATTCTTTAATCACATTCATTCACCAGCGTTCGAGGTAATTTTTTCTCCAATCGGATTTGCAAGTTATGGAATAATTTACCTAAGGAGGTCGTAAAAGCATGCAATCTAAATTTGTTTAAGAACAGGCTGGATAAGCAATGGTGTAACCTGGCTTTTCGCTTTCACTTCAAGGCCGAGAGTCACGAATTACTTGACACTTCTAGATCTGGAATCTCAGGCTACTAGCATTTCGTCCAGGAAACATAGGTATCATAGGTAGGTATATTAGTAGAACGTAGGCCTAACAAAGGTTTTAATCTGGTCGATCGCCGGAAATGCATTGGCCTACGGAGCAGTCGCGTGGTGGGTCACGTTTCACTGGGACGGTACTTCAAATCTAGCCTGAAAATCAAAGCCCTGGAAAAGGGGTCCAGGCCAGGAGGCGAAGACTCCGGAAGCGCTGTTTTTTGCGTGATTTCCATTGCAGAATATTATTTAATATTGTCTCAAATCCTAGCGTTCCTCGTAATTATGGTAGCAGAAAACTACTTTATATTGCGTCAAATCCAGGGACAAAGCCCCTGGAAGGCTGGAAGCCCTGCATTTCTCGCGATCTTGAAAGCAGGAAGCTGTTTAATATTGTGTCAGCTCCAAGGGTGAAATGTAGGGGTGAAGCCCTAGTAAGAGCCAGGGGAAGCTCCCGGAAGCATATTTGTTTCTCGTGAATTTGATAGCAGAAAATCGCTTAAAATTGTATCAAATCTAAGGGCAAGCCCAAGGAAGCCCGGCGCTTATCGTGATTTTGTTATCAAAAACATTGTTTCAATATTGTGTCAAATCTATAGGCATATTAGAGGCAAAGGCCGCGAAGCCCTGGTTGGAACTCACGGGCTGAACCCTACGTTTTTGATAGCCGCCGGAATTTGTTTTAAAATGTGTCAAATCCATGGGGCGAAGCCCCCGTAAGCCCTATATGTTTCTCGTGATTTTGATAGCAGAAAATTTGTTTAAAATTGTATAAAAACTAGAGGATAGCCCCCAGAAATTATGCTCTTCTCGCAATTTTGATACCACAAATTTTTAAATATTGTGTCAAATCTAGGGTTGACATCCTTGGCTGCCTGGTAGGCGTCCAGGGCGAGAAGCCTCAGGAGGCTTAGCGCTTTGTGGCGTGATTTTGCGAGCAGAAATTTCCTTAAAATCGTGTCAATTTCACACTAAATTTAGTTAAAAGGAATCTAGATTTTGATCCCATTAATCCCATTGACTATGTGTCTTTAGTCATGTTGTAGTTGCGGTCTAGGGATGATTTTCATGTTTTTAATGTAAGAATAACCCTTTGAGCAGAAGGGTAGGAGAATTTTAAAAAGTGTGGGGGGCGGGCACGAATTTGGAGGGGCACTAAGAGGTGGATCCATGAATTTAATTTAGAAGTGGCAAAGTGTTTAAATTTAGCCCACTTCTGCGATAATGTTTAGAAAAGTAATTAAAACAATTTAAAGTTAACACAATTTGTGCAAATTTTCTGTCTTTAGGGCAGCGCTCCGGGTGTGCCGGGATCCGTCCTAATTCTCTATTATTTTCAAATAATGGAGCCATTTTGTACAAGTTCCTGCATCATAACCAGTAATCAATGGGTATTTTTTGTCATTTTAAAAAGTACAATTTTCCAGAAGTGGCACTTTTTATTTTCATAGGGGCACTATTACTTTTAAAATAAGCACATTTTACTTGTAAGAGGGGCAATTTTTACTTGCAAGAGGGTCACGTTTGCCATTGTTCGGAAAAGTTGGGGACACGTACCCCAGTACCCCCGGTTCCTACCACTCTGGCTTTGAGAGAAAACATTTAAAACGTTTGTTTTGTAAATGATACAAATTGGAGAAGTTGGGAATAAAAGTATATAAAACATATTTGCAGGACAATTTTTGCACCCCTTTGAGCATTTGGTACCCTCTCAAAAAGCTTAACTGGGTGACAGTTTCCCCCTGGCCCCTGCCACCACGCAACTGCCACGGACATGTTGGGGGGAGGAGAGAATATTTGGTAAGGAACATTTTTCATCATAATGCTAATTTAGCTGTTTATTCAAGTATTCGGTCATCTGGGCATTTTGAACATGCATGCGAAATAACTTGTCGGTAAAAACATGCAACGATATGTACACAGCTGAACACCACGCTTTAGCCTATATACGTACGCACGATTCGTGTGCTTTCAAACTTCGAAAATATCAAGAGAAAAAAAATATTGGGGAGGGGTAGAGCGTTGCACCCCCCCCCCCCTCCCACACACACACACCTTTAACTTTCGGCACTGGGTGTGAAAGGCTCATCGCGCAGGAGGGCAACAACCCAATTTTTCCTGGTGGTAGTATATCTGCACTGTTAAATTAAGTTGGGTTAATCGACGCAGCTCTGGCTGTCAGGTAGTGGTCAGATTCTTGAAGTTTTCTCATTCTTGATGCCCCATTATCATTGGGCCGCTCTGATTTTTAAGCGTGTTTTGGCAGGCATATCTTTATAATGCGTCCCAGTTACCCAACCCTAATCCAATCAGCATCATGCCGAGTCGAGTGGAGATGATTCTGACAGTTAGATAAATCCAGACTTAGTGATGTCAGAACCGATGAAGGGGGAAAAGGGGGGAGGGGAGTCACCGACCTAATATTAGGGAAAATAGGGGCCTATCAATTTTGAGGAAAAAGTTGAAAATTAAACTTTCGGACGAACACCCCCTCCCTCCACCCCATCCCTCCAACCCTTCCCTCCACCCCTCCCTCCACCCCTCCCTCCACCCCTCCCTCCACCCCTCCATCCACCCCCTCCCTCCACCCCTCCCCTCCACCCCTCCTCCTCCCCCCTCCTCCACCCCTCCTCCACCCCTCCCCACCCACCCCCCCTTCCACCTCCCTCCACCCCATCCAACCTCCATCCAACCTCCATTCAACCCCTCCTCCACCCTCCCTCACCCCATACCCCATCCCTCCATCCACCCACCCTCCCTTCAACCCCTCCCTTCACCCTCCCTCCACCCCACCTCCACCCCTCCTTCCACCCCTCCCTTCCCCCTCCCTTCCTCCCTTCCTGAACCCCTCCCCCATCCCCTCCATCCACCCCACCCTTCACCCCTTCCTCCACCCCCCATCCCCTCCCCTCCACCCCTCCCTCCACCCCTCCCTCCACCCTCCCTTATAATATTGTGTTAAATTTGGTGATGTGATGTGACACCATTAGGGCTACTACTACCTGGAGAGCTGTCGTTACTGGCGCAGATAGCGGGGGCGAGAGTGGTGATTAACCCAGATGGAAAACTGGGGGGAAAAGTATCATTTCGCCCCCGGTGCAGCAAAAAATGGGTAGAAAGAAAAGATAAGCCTAAGTACGGGATCATGTCAGATTACATATATTTCGATCTAAAATGATTGGCAAAAGGCGGAAATTTTTAATATTATATATATTTGGCTCAGGTCCGAAAATCTCAG
>JAIGNY010002369.1:517500-520000 GCA_020152595.1 Chiridota heheva | reverse complement strand
GTTGCTATTACCTCCTTCTGTTTTTCTACAAAGTTCTATACGGTCATCGTTCTGTTCAATCTTCAGCCGCTTTACTCTGGAACAATCTCCCAATTCACATCACAGAGGCTCAAACTGTAACTAAATTTTAAAACATTGTAAAAAACACATCTTTTCTCAATTCTATACTTTTGTTCTCTATCTTTTTCCTCTTTTGTCAGCGCAATGAGACTTAAGTGTGTGACTTAAAATGAACTTGAAGAGAACGCATTCAAAACCCTAATTTCGTTAAGAAGACATTTTTTTCCCCTAGAGCCTAGTTTTGCAGATATGACTACGGCAGTGTGGCACTACCTGTAAAAGTAGAACCTACTAGTAGGAGTCTTAGATATAGTGGTTTGAAGGAACATATCAGAGTTTCATATGCATGAGATTTGAATAAGTTGGGTACTTCTACTGCACGTAATCAAGGATTCAGAGCAAAGGGAAACCATTTTTGATTGAGAGGCCTATTCAAATTCCTTGGAATACTTCCTTCATATTTGTAAGGCTTTGCTTATTTCTTTGTTCGTGTAGACATTGCTCTTTGTTACAAAATATGTGTTTGCTAGTTTAAAAGCATTAACTAAGTTTCTGAAGAACATTAGAATAAGATAATTCATGCCATGACTTCCGCGAAAAAGTCATGCCATGGCATGACTTACTACACTTAGGCGTAGTATAGGCTACTAGCCTACTCCCCCTTTAGTGAGATAAACATCACTAAGTGCGCCCTACATGCTACACACTACTTGCAATACTGAGTGAAACAACTTAAGCCAAACTTTCATCCATTGGGATTTTCATTTTGACCTATCATACGACCAACACTTTTACAAATTATGATGGCAAAATCATTAGAAACAGTACTGATGTCATGAGCTTCCAATTTGATGACGATGATATTGTAAACTTATTAGGGCCTAAATGCATTTTTTTCTCCTTATAATACAATAAAATTGAATGATTTTCGGAGCTAATAATCGTTTACCTTGACAACTTTGTCCGTCTGACTCGTGACGGGCATACAAAAGTAACGCACAGCTCAGGCCAGATTACGCTGGAGAGTGTTAGTTTTCAGATATTCGCACTTACAATATTCCTCGAGAGACAACAAGTCACCAGCGCGAGAAAAAGTGTATATCACATTACAATAGAAGAGCATATTTGATATGCAATAACATATCATTTAAGCGAAATAAAGTATATGTGGCAAAACGGTAAACAAATATTTGGAAAGTCTAGCTTAGTCAATAATTGTTCTTCAGGCAGTTATTGCATATTTGTTTTAATGAATTTCATGTCCATGTTGTTATGCTCAATACATAAGTGTAGGAATGGGGAGGGCAAGGGAACGGTGCCCCACACTAAAAATGAATAAAGTGCCCCTTTTGAAAATAAAAAGTTCATTTCAATTACTGTCAAAGGTGCAAGAATTTGTGGCGGAATTTGCGGATACTTTTAAACAAATCTTACAAAAGTGCCTTTTCAAAGGAATACTGCTTGGGCTCAGAAATTCTATCTACTGAGTGGGGGAGGGGGGGGGATTTTTATTAAAAAGAAATTAAGACGTTAACTGTTTTTGTCAATTAAATTGTAGACCTGTAACAAAATATTTTGTTCAAATGAAATTCATATTTTGGCTCAGTAATTGCCATACTCCTTTCCCCGGACCAATTCAGCCTCATGTGTACATAAACAACAGTGATTGATATGGTTACTATTCTCGTTTACATTCACCATGTGGTATATCTTACGTATTGTTGTCAGATCTCGTTCATACTTTCAACATTCAAGCTTTGTTACTGTTGGTACGCACGCTAGTTGCTCGATATAGTGGTGTTCGCCCGCGTATTATTTTGACGCTTGGACGTTCGCAGTGTTTTCAATTAATTAGGCACAGACACTTCAACGCTTTGTACAGAAAACCATCGCGGAGATGGATCAGTGAAATAATTTCTTATTTTAACCAATTTACAACAGCCAGTGAGATTTAAAACGTAGGTGCCCATTAAGTTTAAGTCTTTTTAAGTATGTTCATGCTATTTTTACATAGTAGGACGATTTTTCAAACTTTTAATTACAAAAGACAAGAGCCACAAATTCGTCACAGAAAGGCCTATTTTAAGCTGTGCGTTGTCAATATTTGGTTATGCTATTATGTTGAGCAATGCAAACGTTTTCCACGTTATAATTTGCACAACGACTTCTGACTGTGTACAGCCGATGCATATGGCTACAGTACACAGTCATATCTTATCTGACTAACTCCCGTAGGCTAGTATCGTCAGACTGATGCCAACCATGTTGGTGCTGTTGGTGATGGCTGACCATCCGAGGCACAGGTGTTTCTAGTGTTATGGCAGTCTATATACTTAATACATATATATAAAAAGGTAGGTCACTTTCTGACGCGACTTATCGAACCGTATATGAAAATTCTTTTTGACCACTCGCGAATCTTAATTACATTTTTTGACCC